>JAUMHM010091364.1:0-26591 GCA_032362435.1 Melikaiella ostensackeni
CACTCGATGGTAAAGTTCAATATGGAGCAGAACGCTCGTTCTGTCTCTTCTTTCAAATTTAAATTTAATCTTTGTTTGTTAATTAATTGTCAATGTTCTGTCATGGATTTTCCTAATTGACGGACTGTACTAGCTTCTATATTACTACAAACTACATATAAATGATTTTTTTATTTTTATTTCAAATATTTCAACTTCATTTTTCTATATCGTATATGTTTTGTTTTGTAGTTAAAATTATATTTCTCTCTTATTGACATTATAATTGCTTTCACAGAACTAACTTTGAGGAGAGAATTTAAGAGCATGATTCCTTGTCAACTGAAATATTGACTTTTATCTACATGGACTTACTTTTGACACTGGATTTATGTTTTTCTGATGAGGAGAGCATTTGACTCTCAAAACGTCAATAAAGGATCTTCTTAACAACATCGAAGTTTTTTTATCTGGTCTGAAGTATGTCATTATACATTTTAACCTCTATTTATAAATAATTATATACTCAGACGTAAAACATCGCACTTTACCATTTACCATCTATTAATGGTATGAAGTGATAAAATGAGCAGGACTTCCAAAATATCTGAAAAGGTGACTGGAAAATGAAGTAAAAGAAGCAAACGAAGTATGTGAATCGGTAGAGAAGACATGAGAGCATGTATAAGATGGTTGTATGTAAGGAAAGAAGGAGAAGGAAGAATAGGAAGAGCATTTCAATAAAATTCTAGGAAAGAGCGACTCGATCACTCATTCTTACATCCGTGAGATATCTCATATAGAAAGAACAGTTTGCCTATTACAAGTTGAAGATTCAAAAAATAACATTTTAAAAATAATCCCAGCACAAATATTTGTTGCTGAAATCAGTTGAATATTTTTCGCACCAGTGTTAAATTCCAAATTTCCACCGCAGGGTACCCCTCGACGATCTTCAGAGCGTGCTTAAGGTGCTGTGTTCCAGAAGTATAAATCTTCATGTCATCCATATAATATATGAGTGACCTCACGCTCGCGCTTATTAGTATCACCGCAGATGTTCCCATGAAAATTGTGGAGTGCCAGAAATAGTGGCAGAAGTATGATGCAAAAAAGGATAAGGCTTATGGTGTCGCCCTAAAAAATGCTTATCTGGAATGTGACGCTGATGGTTGTCACCTAATATTTCCAGATGGAATAGTAGAACTTGTTTTCCAAAGGTGCATAAATTTCTCTATACGTCTCACTATGTGTGGATGAACCTTCGAGCTTTCCAATAGACTGATGATAAGTCCATGGGAGGTTGAATCGAAAGCTTTCCGGTAATCAATTCAGGCCATCGACAGACAGCACGTATAGGATACAGCGTCTTTGCAGACGCTCCTGTCGATAAGCAGGTTTTTCCGACAGCTTGCTATACCTTTCTTCTAACCACGTTGTTCGTAAATCTCTACCCACACATGTCCAATCGTTTGAACAATTCTGCCATTCAGGATAGCTGTAAAGATTTTAAACAGTGTGTTCAGACCAGTTATTCTCCTGTAGTTCCTTGCATTGGACAAGTCGCCTTTCTTCGGTAGGAGTACAGTGCGTCCCAACACAAACCACAGCGGAATGGGCGTCTCCGACTAGGAGAGGTGACATAGGAGGTGAAGATCCGGACCGGATGCTGGTATGTAGAAGTAAACTGCTTCCACCACAAGCGCTTGATACCATCTGGTCGGGCAGCGGAAAAGTTCTTCGTGTCCTTCAATGCCTTCTTCACCTCTTCAGCAGTGATTGGTTCAGCTTCCTCCTCAGATGTTATGAGGTTGTCGCAAAGTTCCGTGAAGCGAATAATATCCTTAGTGTCTTCATTTAATTCGTGTCGAAACTCATAAATGTATCTGCAAAAAGTTTCCACATGCTAGGGCTTGGGCGGATTTCTGACAGTAACAGGAAGGTCGTTGAAGAAGTGCAATGGGTCAGCGAGAAACTGTTATTTCTCCTTGACCTATCCCTCCGTCTTATGTATTCTCTTCCTTGCGTCAGATAACACCCGTATTTCGTCAGCAATGTGCTGCCTGATTGTCAGCAGCTTTGATTTGTTTAGTGTGTGATGGTGAATCCTTAGTTCGTGGGCGAACTTTTGGACCCTTATCGTAAAAGATTTTCCGGATTGTTTTCGACACACATGAACTGAAAAATTGATGGTCCAGAAGTGGGACTCCTCCGAGAGATCCTTCCAAAGGGCGGCATTCGTTTCAGTCACATTTTTAGGCTTAAGAGAGACCTGGATGTTAATTTTTCACCTTGTTCTGAAATCGCCATCATCTCTCAGGGGATACCTGCTTTCCGCGATAAGTATTCATGTCGCTTGCGCTTCTTTGTCTAGAGCTTGTGCTTGCAGCGGTCGGAGAAGCGTTCCGCATACGTAATCTGTTTGCATGACGTCGTCAGCATGATTTCGAAATGACAGCTGCAAGACGTGCGAAAGCTCTGGGTGTTTCTGGTACCACAGAGTGTGCTTGCGCACCATGTAATCTCCGCAAATACGGATAATGCTAACATCGTAGTAATCCAGAAAGTCATCCCTGAGTCAATCCGTCCACTCAATTCCGTCCGCGTGTTCTTGTCCAAATTATTGTCAGCACATCGACCTCCAGGGCAGTCGGTACTGTTCGCCGAACCATTGTCGGGTGCTGAGGCGTGAACAATCGTGCATCACTTATTCAGCTTATAATGCGTCGAGAGCTTTGGCCGATTCAAATCGAAGGGTAAAACCGACGATTGATCAAATGACCAAAAGGCGTTTGCATCAACTGAATATGAAGATTGGCTGAGCTAACAAGAATGCGTCCTGTATTCCGTGTGTGATTGACTACATAACATCTGGGAAGCCTTTTACGGTGAGAGTCCGGAAGTTCGCTCACGAACTGAGGATCCACCATCGCACATTGAACAAGTGAAAGCTGCTGCCGATCAAGCAGCACATTGTTGACAAAATGCGGATGTTATCTGCCGCCAGGAGGAGAGTACAGAAGAGGGAAGAACGGGTTAGGGAAAATCAACAGTGACAACCTCATAAAGTCCGAGGAAGAATACCCACCAATCACTGCCGAAGAGGTGAAGAAAGTACTGAGGGCACAAAGAACTTCTCCGCTGCCGGACCAGATAGTATCAAGAACTTCTGTTGAAGGAAGTTTACTTCTAGACACCAAAATCTGGCCCAGATCTTCACCTCAAATTTAAAGTCGGAGACGCCCATTTCGCCATAGCTGGTGTTAGGACCCACTAAACTGCTACCGAAAAAAGGCGACTTATTCCTCCCAAAGAACTGCAGGCCAATAACTTGTCAGGATACGTTGTACAAGATCTTTACAGCAAAGATGTCTGCAAAGATACTACAATCTACGAGCGCAATCTGTCGATGGCCTGGATTGATTACCAGAAAGCTTTATATTCAACCTCCCATAGACTCATCGTCTGTCTGTTGGAAAACTTAAAGATTCATCCAAACATAGTGGGATGCATATAGAGATTGACACCCCTTTGAAAAACCAGATTTACTATCCCGTCTAGAAAACACCACAAGCCCTCTTCTTTTTTGTACCATAATTTTGTCACTAACTTTCGTACTACGCAATTCTTATGGGTACCTCTACGGCGGATCTAATAATAGTGAACATGAGGCTACTCATATATTTTCTATGGATGACTTGAAGATCTATGCTCCTGGAACAGAGCATGTTATGGATGCTCTGAGCATCGTCGGGGGGTACACACGAGAAATTGGTAAGGACTTTGGATTGAACAAGTGTGCCAAGGTAAAGTTGAAGGTGGCTCTTTGAAGCAGATACAAGCGCTTTCTTCGACAGACTTTGTCTTCGAATCTGTTGACGTTGAGTAAGATATCTGCTACTAATATTCTTGCCGTTCCTCTTCTGCTCTAATCGTTTGAGATCGTTCCATGAATGAAGTACGAGCTCATGGCCCTCGACATCGCCACACATTAGATCATGCATATGAAGAAGAGCTTGCATATGGGTGATTCTCATCAAATATGCACATTTGTGTAACCGCTGAATATTTTATTAATTAAAGACGCTAATAGAATGAGTCTAGGTGTTTTCAATGCAGTATTTCGACTTTTATTAGGGACATTTGTAAAACTTGAGAAAAATTTTTTTTTTCTATATCTAAAAATTCGCGAAAGTGCGAAATGTAATCTCCCCTGGTTGTAACCACCTATGAATCGGATGGTTTCACATGTAACTGAAGATGCAATTATCAACTTTGATCATACAAATTTAGCTTAAATTAATTTTGTATATAGTCTAATGTAATGATATTAAAGACACATTTATATATTTTCTATCTTAGCCTTCAGAGCATATTGAACTTTGTAACCACTTTTTGACTTGCGGATGAACCTTTGCAGTTCAGACTCTGCAGAAATTTTTTTTTTCGAAAATATGTTTTTGGCTCCATAAGGAATAAGTATGAAGATGTACTCCATAAATTATAACTTTTGCACCAATGCTTGAATGTGTAATAAGCAAAATATAAGACATTTTCCGCGAAAATCAGGCACGTACGTTTTTTACTGTAATTCCCCTGGCACGTTGTATTTCTAAGAAAATCAACATATAGTATTCTAAATAATTTATAGCACAACATTTGTATCCTAGTAACCTGCAAGCAAAATCACTCGTAGGTTTTGAAAATTTAATTTATTTTTTTTTAAATTTAGAAAAATATGGAGTGTAATCTCCCTTGGCATGTTTTAGGGCATTTTGAAGTTTCTAACAACTTTTAAAACAGATAGTAGAGCATATAGTAATTTCATCTACTTATGCATGAATGTTGATTCATGTAAACAAATAAAATAAAGGATTTCTATCATATATTTTTCAAAATTAATATTATTGTAAGTGTAATCTTCCCTGGCATGTACCGTTCACGGACATATTTTCGCCATAAAACAAAATTTCAACGTACTTTTTTGTCAATTTTGGCATTTATAGTTTACATGCATTTAATATACTATGTTATGAGCCACATATATTTATCAAAATAAGCTGGTTGAATAATACCTATGATTTTGCAACTTTATTTTTTATAAACAAATAAAGTGATCCTGCGTGACCACGTTGCATACGTGTATGGTACACCACCATACATAAATCTAAGCAAAAAAGACACCATTTTTATTACTTTTAATATTTCAATAATCCAGGCACGAAATTGCCGCTTTTGATGAGAATCACCCATATCAACTCGTCCGCTCCGAGCTTATACATACCACGCCGTGAAGGCTTATAAGGGAGCTGCGACAAATGTTCCGAGAATATTCGGTGAAAATGATTGTCCTTGTCATAGGTGCTCTCTGAGATGCGAAGCCATCACTGTTTCGTAACTTTGAAGCCATATCCGCGTGCCAGAAAGTTTCCGTTCTAATCGGGAAAAACGCCATTAGAAATAACAGATTTAAAATGAGAAAATGACAGGATACAATAAAATGTTTAACGACAAAATTTTTCGTCTAAGACTGGGGTCTCAGACCTACATACATAAATTAATGTATTAGACATTTGGTATAATAGAGTTTAACATAATATAGAAAATTTCGCGTTCTGGAATACTTTATTTCACTGCGAAGCGCGAGACACGTGATGAGAATGTATTCGTTGAAGCCGAAGAAACTTTAACAAAAAAGAATTCACAATCACCAAATTGCAGTTGTCAATGGTTCATCCATGAATTTTAAAAGGTTTATGCATAAATGTAGAGAAAGTAAAAAAAGCGGAATAGGGCAAACCAGATTCAAACGTTTTTGTTGATTGTCCCAGTTCGCTGATTTTGTAGTTACTGCCTTTTCCATAGATCGGCATTGCTATACTACAAATATAATTCCATAATGCTTTCTCTTTTCAGAAAATAATCACGGCTGAATCATTATATACATAGAAATGGGGAAATTCTATTTCATGTTTTTCGACGTGCAAAGAAATAAAGTTTTCCGAGTAGATAATAATCGAATTATGAGATTTTTTTGATAATTTATACATAGTACATCCAATTTTTTGAATTTACACATTAAATAATACATTTATTTCGTTTCAAGTTCTCAGTTTAAGGCAGCACACTGTCTACAAAATACGGGTGTTATCTGACGCAAGGAGAAGAATAAAGAAAAGGGAGGGATGCGTCAGGGAGAATCAACAGTTTCTCGCTGGCTTTAAAAAAAAAACTATTCTAATATCTATCAAATTGAGCGGAATAGGAAAAACCAGATTCAAACGTTTTCGTCGATTGTCCCCGTTCGCTGATTTTGTAGCTGCTGCCTTTTTCCATAGAACGACACGGCCATACTATAAACCTTTGCTATACACACCTCGAAATAATTCAATATGATTCACACGGGGTGAACTCCACCCCAACGTTAAATTTGCTATTACACTGACACTTTCTAATATAATGCTTGAGAACAAATTGAGAATGTTTTTCTAACCTTCTGAAATAAGAAATTATGATTTGCTTACAATATTTATCACGTTAACAAGTTGAAAATAATTACGAGAAAAAAAAAGACTTTTTTCTGAGAAAAAAATCATATCTCATAGAGTTTTTATTATTTTTCGAATAGGTAATAGCCGAAATATGAGATTTTTTTGATAATTTTTACATAGCACATCCAATTTCTTTAATTTATACATCAAATTATAAATTTAGTTCGTTTAAATTCTTTTAAGAAATCAGTAAAAAATATCTAATGAACTGTAAAATTTTTCGCAAATCTCTTCAAATATTTGGAAATCTAGGTAAACTTTTGAAACATCTTTAAGTCGTTGGGAATCTCAAACGTCGAGTGATCAATTCCTCGAATATAAATGAAAAAAATCTGCCCGCCTCGCGGACACATTCTCATCGTGCGCTGCGCGCGCCGCGCTTCGCACGAGGTTTGAGTGCGCCTAGGGCGCGTAATGTGTCTCGCTCTTCGCGCTCGGTCCTGGATAATCAACTATATTATTTTTATGCTCAAACATCAAGTTCATATTTAGATATAACTTTCTCCAAACTTCTTCGGGTTTGAGGAATACATTCTCAACATGACACTCGCGCTTCGCGCCCGACATTGCTTGAGCTTAGTTTCAATTTCAGAAAATCGACATTTTACATTATATTTTTATACTCAGCTGCAAAATTGTAAAACAAAGCAAGAAAAATTTAAACAATATACACACAAATCGAATACTTTTAAGCATAAATTTGCAGTATGTGAGAAATCATGAGAAAAATTTAATTTAGTACAAAATTGATAAAAATATAAGTTTTGGATTGGTAATAAAAAAATTGTCAAGTTTTAGAACCGACATTAGTAAAAAAATATTTGTTTATGAATATTCCAATTTTATTAATGACAGTTAAGGAGTGAAATATACACATAGAAAATGGTTACAGGCAACTCTGCAGGTCTTTTTGAGGTGAGAAATTTTTCTGTTGGAGCTTTCACTGTATTTTGCGTTGTTTAGCTATAAATTCGAATTTTCTTTTTTTATGGCATATCCCACGCTTAAAACAAAAACTTATCTCCATTAAAATGATGGTGGAAGGCGATTTTGTAGAATATTTAGAAACTAATAATTTTGGTCTCTTTTCTATTCATCGTGTCTAATGTGGTTTCGAGGAAAAGTTGAATTTTCACTTTTCTCAGTTTTATTTTCCATGGCTAAAACCATAAATATTGGCAGTGAAAGGCTAGCTAACAAACTTGACCTGTCTTTATGGACCACAAAACAGTGTGCAAAAAGAAATTTAAATCAGAAAATTCTTTCGAAAGTTATCGCATCGTCAGACAACAGACAGACAGACCGAAAGGTCGACAGACAGACATTATCGTAAAAACCATTTTTTCTGACTCAGGGAGTCTCAAATGTCGAGAATTCATGAAAACTGGATAGGTCCAAATTCACATAAATCTAAGACATTCCATTACAAATGATGAGAATGTAAAAATAATATACGAATCAATACTTCTAAACTATACATTAATGTCTTCAAAACAGAATATTTTACCCAAATTCGATGAAAAAATATTTTATTTTATAAGTGATAAATTAGAAAATTTAAATAAAAATGTTCTTCAAACATACATGCAAAATCTTCATTTGCCTACCGTTTACGGACATCGAAAATGGTCGATTCCGCACCGCATCGGCGAGCGATTTTGCTAGCCCGTTTCCAGTGATCAAAATATTTTGCTTAACGGTTTTACTACTAACGCCATCTAACGTCATAAACGGTTACTATGTTGACATCTTGTTGGGGGAGGTTATTTTTGATGTCTATAAATGGTGGTCAATTTCAAGTTTTGCATTGTATTTTGAAGAGAAAAATATTTTTCGATACACGAGGCGTCTCGGGCGAATTCTCACTGTTCGTGTTGGGCCTTCACACTCGCAGTGAGCAAACCGCCTGATTGGCCTCTTGTATCGGAATAAACTATTTTTAAACTTGCCTATTCATATAATGTATAAAACCGAAAAATGACCGATAAATAGAGGCACATATACCTATCATCTACTATGCCCTGACTCTACAACGTTTAGCAAAGATTTGTATGCAAAAGTTCAAGCGTGTGATAGCTCAGTTGGTTAATACGTGCAGCGTGAGTTAGGTTTATGATCAGATAATTTTAAGCAGGTACATACGGTTCGAATCCTCAGCGATTAAGATTTTTAAAACTGTTTAAGCGTGCAATCATGCGTATAAGTAGTAATAAGTGATCTTTTGTGTTGTTTTGTGCAATAAATTAAGTGTAATGATAATAATATTACTATTATATTATTATTACTATTATTATTATCAAAAATATTTTTTTTCGTCTTACATCGGCTCTTCTTTAGATTTTCCGGAACTCCAATACAGACTCTACAACCTGCGCGTCAATACATGTTATATCGTCTCTGCTTTTGAACGCTAGTGAAATTTTATATACATTTTATTAAATATTTAATCACATCGTACAACCAGACATTTTTAACTTTCACTAAACTGTCTTACATATCTGCTACTCCTGAATTAGTTCCATAAACTTGAAGAAACTTATTTTTCCCGTGTACCTTTTATTTACTAATAATATTAAATCAAATACTGAACTTAAACTTTCCAGGTTGTGAAACATTATTTTTAATCATTTCAATCTCCATGTTTTCTTTCAAATTATTTTTCTCTCCATGAAAAATTTTACGAAAACAAATAATTGTTATTCACCGATGCCTGGTCACATGGAATGGATTCGGTTTGAATCGTGAGACTTTACATTTTTATTATTAATGACAAGAGTTTTTTGATCGGATAACACGCAATAGGTGATATTTAGACAATTAACATTTGCGAAAAACGTGCTTTTGAGTGCAATTTGAAAAAACACCACATTCAGAAAATATAGTTCAACTCTTTCAAAATGTAAATGAGTAAAAGCCGTAAAAGATATTAAAATTCATTTTATCTAGATATTCATATCATCCTTGAATGCTTCTTTATCAAATATAGCAACGGATATTGCTTCCTGTATTTCCTGAATATGTTCGCCTTTTCTCCTAATAATAAAAATAAACTTTCACTCCTGTTTATCTAGCTTATTTTTACAAAGTCGAGAGTAGCCAATATATACATTCCTATTTCTAACATTAATCTCTATATTTGACGCAGATCTATTGAACGAACTACCATCAAGATTATAACATCTACAGAGCTTATAGACGTAAAAAACGCACAATCGCACAGTAAATTCATTCCGCCTCTGATTCTCCACTTCATACTAAACCGAAGATACAAATTCAAATTACTAAACTATTATTAAAATGTGCGTATTTGAACGATTTACACAGTATGAAGACAGAACATTTAAAATTGTTACACCTTGAAAATGGTTTGGATTTAAATCAATAAAATTTGTCTGGGTTTAAGTAAAATTTATCGACTCTCCAAATGTAAATCCGAATCAATGAAAGATTTATTGAATGAATAAGTAAGTTTTCACTGACTGTCAGTGACCCATTTCCAGCTATTTCAATCAGTAATATTTCACTGACGACAATCAGTGACATTTCACTGTTTCAGATTTAAAGAGTAAATTTATGACCTCATTATGTGAGTTTCAGAATTTAATCTTAAATGAAGCTAAATTTAATTTAATTAGACTAATTTTGCCTAAACCCAGAAAAATTTTACTGAATTTCATGCCAACTATTATAAGGAATAAAAATCATAAGCATGGGAGTAAACAATCATTGACTTTCCAAAGTCTAAAAATGCATGGCAAATGAGCCAATCCCATACCTTAGGTATATTGAAATAGTATAAAATAAGTATAGCTAAATTATAGCTCAAATATAACTAGAGTATAGCTCAAGTTTGGCATCCTGTATACACTTCAAGCACCGGCTCAAAGAACGTTGTATGAGCGAAGATTCCAATTCACTGGAATCTTTGTTCAATTTATTGAATAACGAGGGTGAAAAAGACATTTGTCAAGGCAATGTTATTAAAACCTCGTTGTCTTATTCATGACCTAGTATTTAAATTCAATCATCGCGCTACCGTGGACGAATTTCAAAATTAAAAAAAAAACTAACAGTGTGAACACAGATCCCAGTGAGTCAAAATTTCTGTTCATACAACGTTCTTTGAGCCGATGCTTCACTTAACTACCATATATCAGGAGTATAGGCTATATGCTAAAGTAGTATGGTTAAAGTATCGGACATATAGAATGGCACTCATTTATTCTCCAAGCTATCCTAGCACTGGGATAAAACATAATGTGTCATGAATGACAGCTGGTCCGAAAATTTAAAAAGTTTGTGTTTCAAGTGATTTCGTGAGAAAAATGTGTTTGGAATATCATTTGCGAGTGTAGTAACGTGAAAACGGTTTAATAAAATTTTTACGTTTTAAAAAAGTTCGTGCAGTTTTTCTTCACGAAATATGCTCCGGAGTTGAAAAGTAACCTTTTTAGTTATAAGCTTAATGAAAAATCATCACAACTAAAGGATATATAATGGAAAACTTATATTCTTCTTACATCATACATGGGTAAGAGATCCAGAATCTTTGATTCCTAAAGATAGTATTATTATATAAAAAATTAATCAAATTGTTATTTAGGTGGGATATTTGATTTTAAATTATTCATAATATAAAGTCAAATAATAATTTATGTTGCAATTAAATTTTTCTTACACCTCCGCGAAAAAGTCGATGTTTCGTGCAGGGTCGGCGGTACAGACGTTGTCTGTCTCTTTCGCTTATTAACGGGTGTGAATATAAACAAATGAGAGTGAGCGAGACAAAGTCATGGGGAAAACCATTAGTTTGTCCCATGACTTTTTCTCGCTCATCCTCATTTGTTCATATTCACACCTTTTAATGAGCAAAAGAGACAGGCAAGATCTATTCCGTCGGCCCTGGTTTCGTGACTGTATAGAAGAATAGAAAGTGGTAAATTTCAGGTCGATAGACTAACCGTGAAAAAAAGCAGGGAACCGTGAAAGAATACTGAAGATTCATGGAGGTGGAAGGCTTCCTAATCTTTAATTCACTGCTCCGAAGTTGACTAAAGTGAATTTAGATTGGCTGCAAAGATTTAGCCTCAGCGCGCCCTCTAGCAGAAGACACAGGCAGTGCCGAGCAATCAGTTCACGTCTTGCAGTCTTCATCCAGTGTTGATGTTCAATAATCGCATCTTTTTCTTTTCCAGTTCGTTAGGGTTTTCCATCGAAGCTTTTCGTGATAAGGATGTAATAGAAAATATTGTATGTGATAGGTGCGAAACGCTGATTTCGCACTTGCTACACGAATAACTATACTTATTTGCATTTTACTTATTTCAGAAGTTGTTAACAGGGAATGAAACGAAACGTGCGTTTCGGTTTTAGTTGGTTTTGAGACCCGATGGAAACAAACTATTTTTACGACGTTCAGTGAGAAGGAAACCGCTGTTTTTGCATTCTACCAGATCGCGAACGGTTCGCGATGCGGTTATATTTGACTTTCTGAGTAAACGCAGTGAAGTTTTCAGATAATTATGAAGCAAATCAGAGTACTTTTAGTGAGCGTGTAGATTATTCTATCATTAGGTCACACACTTAGATCACACTCAGTCGATAATGTCAATTATAGTAGGACGATGTCATGTGGTAGAATCTAAAGTATTGTTTATATGGAGTTTTGGTGAAATATCGTTTTGAGTACATAACTGGTAAGAAAATTGTGCTGTCTTTCTGCTTTTCAAAAACAAATATTATTTCTACAACTGTGAATTGGTATTTCGTCTATTTATAATTTTTACATCTTCAGGAAAACAATTTAATGCCTGAACTTTGAGATTGAGGTGCCAAGCGTTCCATACGAGCGGATCATGGCTGCCATGAATTTAACATCACCCCAGCTTTAAATATTAGACATTTAATTTTTTTCTGTCAGGTTACGAAACCACAAATCGAGAAAATACTAATCAATAATTAAAAAAATGTTATATGAAATTGAAAAGCGAAAAGGTAGCACAATTTTCTCACCACTATGCACTGAAAACGATAATTCTTCTAAACTCCATATAAACCATGCTTTAGATTCCACCACATGACATCGTTCTACTATATTTGACATTATCGACTGAGTTTCACGTAATGATAGAATACTCTATTAGAAATAGGGGAGTTTACCAGCCGCTAGGGAGCGCTAGCTGACCTAGTCAAAGTTCCGCGAAAATTCAAATTGGATAAATGAAAACTTACTTTTTTAATATAAATTGATATCAAAAGTTTATAATTCCTTCATAAGAAATGTTCACAAGAAAAAAGATATTTGACATTATCGACTGAGTGTGACGTAATGATAGGACACTCTATTAGAAATAGGGGAGATTACTAGCCGCTAGGTAACGCTAGCTGATCTAGTTAAAGTTCCGCGAAGATTCAAATTGTTTAAATGAAAACTCACTTTTATATTACAATTTGATAATAAAAGTTTATAATTTGTTCATAAGAAAAATTACAAGTGTAAGTTATTGAGTTTGAAAAGGAAAGATTGATATTCTAAGTACTGTTCAGTTTTTCTTGCATAGTTCTGATTTTCACAAATATAACATTATTTTCTGCTGTAAGAACGCTTCAAAATACGTGTTTTTATATTTTTTTCCACTTTTTACACCAAAAATAAACAAATTGTACTGGTTGCATGAGTAATTAATCAATTAAACCGAAATGGCAAAAAAATGGTATCCTAAATTTGAGATTATATTTCGTTATAATGGGTTTCAAGGTTCATTTATTCCGGTGTTATATGCCAGGTGTGGCATTAGATAGTTTTCAGCATAAAAAATAGAAAACTTTTGAAAATTTGTATTTCAAAACGTTTTTTTAGTAGAAAATAATGTTAGATTCGTGAAATTCAGAACTACGCAAGAAAAACTGACCAATAAAATATTAAAATATTAAGATATATATATAATATTAGAATATAAAAATATTCAATATTGAATTTGTTCTTCTCAAACTGCATGAGTGACACTCTTACGAAGTTTTCGATTCCTCGATCGATGAAGTGTCAGTGGGAGAAACCTAATTTCTCTCACTAGTGGAAAAAGTAAGTCAGGAAAGTGAATTTATCGTAGAGAAATCGCAATTCGATAGTAATGCCATCTGACGTCAACTATAAATACCGCGTTGATAAACTGAAACAAAAAGCTCCAAATTGAAGCTGATAATCCGTCATCGCTCCAAAGCCGCATTTCCGGTCTGCGTTTAGAGGGCTGGGTACATGGTCTTTTGTAAGGTTATTGTTCGCCACTATTCTCTCCGAAAGTATTGTGAAAAATATAACTTATGTGGTATGCCTGGATTCGTAAAAGAACAAGCTACGTTTTTCTGTTGTCGAATTTGAAATAATATTTATTATATCAAAAATATGATTGGTCAAAGTTACCCTACATTTGAAGGCTAATTTCTCAGCTTGTAATGATTATTTCAAAAATTTAACAACAGATAAACGTAGATCGATTTCTTCTGAGAAAATTACTGTATATGAAAAAATTATTGCTTTCAAATAAATCTAAAGAAAACGCGCCAACGAAAAGCATTTCTGAGGTAAATTAAGGGCAAGAAACTACCGAATCTGACGGCAAAATAGTTAAGCAGACCCGTTGGCACGCCCACGCTTGTTCTCCTCGCCCTTCACCTCACCTCGGCAAGTTGTAGGGTTACGGATTCAGTTACTACCTAAGCCTACGCTTACTATAATTCACATCTGGCACCACTATCGAGAAAACCTTCCTGAATCGAGACTCAGACTCATTTCTGAATTTTGAATTTTCTCGTGTCCGGGAGCCACATACAATAAGTAGTATGACGTAAAAGATCACTGAAAATTTTTTAATGTATATTATGTAGAATGATCTCTTGAATCTGACGGTATGAGGAGATTTCACGAATTCATGGTCGTTCTCGAAATATTGTTGATGAAACATTTTTTACAAATCATGCTGTATCTCCTAAAATTATCGAAATTGGAACAAATTTGTTTTTGAAGCTATTAGGTGTCATACAAATGCTTTTCAAATATTTGTTATCTCGTCTTATTATTACCAAAAATGAGAATTTTCCTGTTTCATAAAAACAAATGCAATTTTCTCTTCTCCAAATCGCGGGCTAAAGATAAACTCTTATAAGGATGTACTAAATATATTATTGCCAACTTTAGAAAAGAAATCGAGGAAAAACACAACGATGATCTTTATGAAAAAAATAAGTTTTTACATTTCCAAAAAAGCCGCCTCGACTTCGTCAATTTCGATAAGTTTTGCAATCCTATAGCATTTTATAGCATTCTATAATTATGATTATTACAACTTGTGAAGTTGGTGACGCAGTTTATAAGAAATTTTTGGACATTTTTTTCAAATTGTTGCAGTATGTAAACCAATATTGATATGTGTCAAAGAACTTTCCTCTATTATGAAATTTTTCCAAAGTTTTTGTTAATTTAATGATGTTGACAGGCACTGTTTTTTTCGTGAAAACGATCAAATTTTATAATATTCTGTACAAAAGTTAAATGTATGAATATACATGTTGAAAGAATTTTTTCCTATAAACTTTTAAAGAATTTTCTTTTTTTTTTTCAGGAAAATACAATTAAAGCCGACATTAACCTTATGTTAGCGAAAATTTTGAAAAACCACTAAATAGAGGAGAATTCTTACGGATTTGTTTTAGAAATGTTGAAGTAGATCACCTTTGCTTTTTTACTTATCCATATCTCATCTCGTTATTACAAAAACATGCAAATTTTCATTTTTCATGAAAATAGAGCAAATTTTGTCTTCTCCAAAACGCGGGCTCAAGATTAAATCGTACGAATTTTCTTTATTCCAAACAGAAGCGAGAACTTCAAAGTGCACATTTCATTTTTCATAATTGACAATTTCTTAACCACCTTATTGTATATATAATGCATTGTTCGTAATTGTAATAGAAACAAAAATTCCAGTAAGTAAATAACGTGTGCTATGTACATTTTTTAAAGTACAATTTTTTAACCACCCTATTCGATTTAATAATATTGTAGGAAATTTTCATTTTTCTCTACTGGATCTAATCTTCAAACAATGGGAAGGTTGCGCCAGGCCAGAAAGCGTCCGCTGGCTAGCAATGGGGGTCCGGCGAAAAAAGCAACAGCCCCCAAGACCTTCCTATTGTTACTACATTGGAGTCGATTGAGAAAAATGAAAATTTGGTAAAATATTGATTAATCGAATTTTTATAGGCTGCATTACCTTTATTATATTATTACAAGAAAATTGAGAAAAGATAGAAAAAATCGGTTAATATTTGCAATCTCAGATGATCTTGAATCATTTGGCTTACTCACTCTCTTTGGTTTTCGTTGGTGCACAAAGGAGACTAAAGTAGAGAATTCTTCCGCAAGGCCTGCATGAATTTTTTTGGGGTCTTGACCTGCAGCTTAGCCTCACATGCCACCGGAAAATTTCTATCACGATGAACCCTTTTTTTTCGAGCTTTTTCTTTAAGCTATCTGATGCCTCACTGCTGTCATTGGTCAAGACAAATTTTGTTTGGCGCCCAAAACTTCACCCTTAGAGGCGTGCTTATCATACTTCGGTCTCTCTCGCACATTTAACTCGGAGTTTCCACGCTAGTACACAGCCCTCTTAATTAGCCAAAATATCGTGCACAGCGTATTGGAGATGTAGGCCATAGCTTGTGTGATTACTGAGCTCGCGCAGAAAAATCCACACTCGTTAAGAGCGGAAGCAAACGTGACGTTACGAACACCTTCAAATGTTTCGAGCAGTTTTGACTTCTGTTTTGTAAGTGGGAAGAAGACTTCCCATATCTTTGTCTTCTTCCCTCTTGTGAAAAGCGCTCGAAATATGTGAATATCGCCCGACATGCGCTCTAACGTCTTTCTTAGACGAAGAGGTCTATCGTTGATGTACTTGGTTTTTTTGTTAATTCGGTTGGGGTTCGGGTTGGGGTTCGGGTTGAGTTCCGGTCAAGACACAAGTGCAATCGAGGGAGGAAACATAAAATTTATTTACTGAAAATTTCGCTCTGCAGTTTTGTTGTTAATTTATAAAATTTGAAAAGTTCGTTTCATTTGGTTTTGGTCTCGTTTTATTCCCAGGTTGTAAAAAATATTTTTTGAATTTATGGAAATCCTGATTCTGAATCTCTTGTTTTGTGTATTTCAGGTATCGCACCATCTCCCACTATAAAAAATACGGATATATCTACTATAGACATAATTTTCCAATACCTTATACATACTCGTACTTTACATACCTGAGCTAGAATTCACAGATATACATCAGCCTTACATTAACTGAACTTGAGCTTCACTTTAGTAGCTGAACTCCAGTTATAATAAAACTAGTTAGAAGAAACATTTGCTCCCAGCTACCTGTCAGAAACGTTTCCCCCAAACTTCCTGAAAGAAATATTTGGACCCAGATAACTATAGTAATAATATCTGATAGTTATATGAGGCCCTGGATAACTGGGTCAAATAAGAGGTGGATGCTACTAGCTGGCAGCAATTTTTGGCCCTATCCAGCTGCGAGCAACATTATTTTCATCCCAACTAGCTAATATGTTGTTAACCCAAGTAGGGGGTGGCAAAGTTTGGTCCCAGGTAAATAGAAGCAATATTTCGCCCCAGCTAAATGAGAGCAATATATGAGGCCAGCTAGCTCAGAACAAAAATAAATCTAAACGAGCTGATGGAACTTTCATGGGTTTGGATTGATCCTGACTAGCTTAAGGAAATAATGATGCTCCTATCTACCCAGAAAACGAAAGGCGGTTTGAAAAAATCGAAAAACATCGACGTTTTCACTATTTTCTTAAGAGTTACGGTAAATTTCTCGACTATTTTTCAATATAATGTGTGATATACGTTAATGGGAACTTATTTGCAATATGCTACAACAAGAATGTATAAAGAATTTGGACATTTAAATAATTCTTATTGATTTTCAATAACAAGAAAATATTTAAAAGTGACATATTGCTCCTTATTTGACAATAAAATTAATTTTTGGTATCTAGATTACCAGAGAAAATAGTTCGAAGCAAGTTGATTTATAACTATACAATAAGGAAACGCGAGAAATAGAAAGTGAATTACTCTCTATTCAAGATCGTTACAGAACATTAAATTGTCATGCACGTAGCAACGAGCGAACTAACTCAAAACACAAAGGAGCAGTCAGCCTACTGCGCGACGCGCACACAGATCAGGGCCGTAGCAACAATGGGCTCTCCAGATTCAGGCGCGTACATATAAGTGTAACATATTAAAAACACGACGTCATATGCACTTAAATTAAACTTAATACTCTACAGCAAAAAATAAATACTGAAAATTAATTTAATTGTGAAATAAAGAGCAATATATTGCTTTTAGATATTTTCTTGTAACTCAAATTCAATAAAAATGATTTTAATATCAATATTCTTAATATATTATTGTTGTAACATATTGAAAATACATTCCCCTTAAAGTATGTCAGACATTTCAGAGTCAGATATTCAAGAAAATTGCCGTAACCCGCGTGACGATTCCGCCCTTGCCCTTATTAATCTCCTTCCCATCCTACTTCTAATAATTTCATTTTTTGCTGCTAATTTCGAATCTGTTTTTACTTAATACTATGTCGGCTCAACTTTTCCCTGTTCGGGAGCGAGCCTGGCGCATTTCATTTGTTGTGTGTTCGCGCGATAATAAATTTGCTTTCTTTTTCAGGTAGTTTCTTCATCTTGGCTCTGAGTTTCCAGTAAACCCGCAATGGGTCCCAGGAAGGCGAACAACAAACCCAGTGGTTCTCAGTCCATGTCTAGGGCAAAGCTCTCTTCCCAGAGACATAATGCCCTGGTCCTGGTGCGGTGCCCGGCGGTGGTGCTGGTACGGGCGCTGTGAGAGCCGCCCCACCTTCTTCCTCCTAGGTCCGGACCACGCACTCTGCTTCCTCTAGTGTCAATACTGGAAGCATCAACAGTAAGAATAGACCTTTGCCTTCGAAATCTTCGAAAAAACGTAATCGCCATGCTCGGTCTATGAATTTCTCGTATGAGGATGCCCACCACCGTGAGGAAGTGATGAGAAGTAAGGGGGAGACTGGGGCCTCCCCTCCCGTCAAAAACCCATTCATGGCTGATTCCTCCCCTGCTTCTCGCTCTGGTTCAAACGCCCAAATAGACCTGATATCTCCTCCTAGAGATCCCCTTTTTATTCAGGAACCCTTTCGTCGGGGACCGCGCTCTGGAGCGAAACATCCAATCAATCGATACCATTCCTTCCGGGTCAGGATGATCTCTTATGGGTAAGGGACCCTTCTTCCTCAAAGGCTAGATTTACCGAATCTTTTCCTCCCCCTTGTCTTGTTTCCATGGAAAGTTCGAGGTCTAACCGAAACTTGAATCGTTATGATGCCTTATCCCGTGCAAATATACTGCTCGACACCTCGGATCTTCAAATAGAAGGGTATAAATTATTTATCCCGAAATCCCTCATCAGCAAGAAGGTGTTTATCAGGAATATTGTCCTTAGATATTCTACTTCTAATATTTTCGAATGCCTTGACCCTGAGATCAGGGACTCTGTCCTGGCTGTCAGGCGTAGTATCCATCCAGATGTCTCTCGCCCCGAGATCGTGGAGTTTTTTTTCTCTCTGTGTTCGGAGTTCACCCTAGCATTTTCTTTCCTGGCTTTTCTTTCACCATCACCCCGGTTGTATCCCCTCCCAGAAGGTGGTTTAGATACCAGCGCTTCTCGTCATGTTGCTAGCCAGTGTAGAGGCATAAGACCAGTCTGTGAGTTTTGTGGGGGCTTTCACAATTCCAGTCAGTGTCCCAGCAAAATCAGGGATGCC
Source organism: Melikaiella ostensackeni (assembly GCA_032362435.1). Lineage (NCBI taxonomy): Eukaryota > Metazoa > Arthropoda > Insecta > Hymenoptera > Cynipidae > Melikaiella > Melikaiella ostensackeni. The sequence goes on from JAUMHM010091364.1 coordinate 19,418, forward strand.
CGTTGTGCTCACTTTGGCGGAAGGCATCCGAAATTCTCACGAGACCGATGAAGCGGAGGCGGCTCTTAAATCCCGTGGCATTTTCCGTCCCAAGACTAGATCTAGGTCTTTCCGCGATACCCAGGAGCAGTTTGAGTACCGGGATTTTCCAGGAGACCGAGATGATCCACCGGTATTGCTTCTGGCTAATAGTCTTTCGTCCCGCCGGTGGGTTGCCCTGGAGACTGTGTCCTCTTTGTTGGACTCCTCTCGTGCTAGCGCTGCTCCATTAGGTCCCTTTTGGGGACGCCCCTATATGACTCGCTCCCTCCCCACTTTAGTGGGCGTGGTTCTTGTACCTTTTTCACGTTATATATTAAGGCTGTTATTATTTTTTCTTAATCTTAAGTTGTAGTTAGTAGGTTGTCCAGTAGGTTCTTTACGGAACATAGGTTAATCATTTTTTTTATACAATTCTGTGCCCACTGGCACTCTTCGATTGCTCAGTCTGGAATTTAAAAACGGAGTCTGATATTGGGTTTCTGAAATACGATAATTGGAACGCGTACAGCGTGCCTAATAAGCGGAAGGAGGTGGAGATAATACTGTCTGGGTTTGATTTTGATATCTTTTGCGTCTCTGAATCTTGGTTGTCTCCCGATGTTGTTCGGGAGTTTTCGGGCTAGTTCACGCACAGGCGTGACCACCCCTATGGCAGGGGGGGGGTGGCTCTGCTATTCTGATATGAATGGAGCTCATGATAAGCTTGCTCGACTTTGGGGCACATGGCTGGACATGATCGACGCGGTAGGTGTTGTCAGCTCTACATCGCTGGGGTCTACAGCCGTCATTTATGTGTACGCCTCCTCATTGGTTACAGTTCCTTACGATTCCTGGTGTGAGCTGCTGAATCGAGCCATGAGCTGCGACTGCATTCTACTCTGTGGGGACTTAAACTCACATTTCACCATTAGGGGACCTGCTTGGGAGAATGCAATTGGGAAGAAACTCAGCCGCCCAATTATGGATAGGGATTTAATTCCTTTGAATTATTCGTCTCCTGCATTGTTGCCTCTCCAGGGTAGAACTAGTGCAAACCTGGACCTCATCTTTATATCCTCGTCCCTCGCCTATCTCTCCTTAGTTTTTGCTTCTGATTATTTCTCTGTGATTGGCAGTTTAAATTCGATCCCGACGATGGCCCGTTCTCCTTCCAATCGATTAAGTGTCAAGTCTTTGGACTGGTTTCTCTTTCGGATGGGGACTGAGGAACTCATCCCTTGTTTCGTCACTTCTCTGTTGAACGGCATCAGTTCCGAGAAGGTGTATGAACATTTTATTGATGCAGTGTTCCGTATCCTGTTAGGTAATGAAGCTTTCCGCTACAACGCCCGCAGGGGGAAAAGGAAGACCCGGTACCTCTAGTGGAATCTCGACTTCGATGTTGCCCTTCGTAAGAGATGAACGGCTCTTAAGCTGTACTTTTTCGATCAGTCTATGGAGAGTGTTGCTTCAGCTAGAGAGGTGGATAGTGAGGTTAAATGGTTCCTTCATAATCGGAAATTCTGTTCTTTCCGTCAGTTCTGTGACGCCCTCAACCTCTATAGAGGTTTCAGCAGGATCTGGCCTACAGTGCGTTCGCTGGCCTCGTGCTGCGATTCCAGAAACACGGGTGTCACTTCTGATCCCGACTCTCCCGAGCTCCGCAGGTTGCAGGATGATCTTGTTGCTCACCATATTGCTCCCATCACTGCCCCGGCGGTCGTAAAGATCGATGAAACGAATTCTATGAACCAGCCTTTCACTCAAGCAGAGTTTAAGGAGGCTCTAAACGCTTGTAAGTCTCGAACGGCTTCGGGTATTGATGGTATTACTTATGAGATCATCCGTGGCTTCTCACCTCCCGTGCAGGATTTCATTTTTTCTCTTCTCAGATAAATGTTTGCTGGCTCCACGTTCCCCAAGGCCTGGGTCAATGCGCTTGTAATTTTTATTCCGAAGCCTGCAAGGAAGGGCTTTTACCCGATTTTCCTTACTTCGACCATGTGCAAGTGTTTGAACGTCTGGTTCAGCGTAGACTCTAGTTTAGGGCTGAGAAGAAGAACTAGATTCCGAGGTTTCAGATCCTTTAACAGCGTCCTTCCGGGTGTCCTCCTAGCGAATATCAGAGAGCTAGGAGTTCCAGCCAGATTATTTAATTTAATCTTCTTTTTGAATACCAAGAGAAGGGAGAGAGATCATCTGAGAAAGTGCGGGAGTGTCGCTTTGGAGGATATTTATCTCTGTTTCGGTGATTTTTTGATATTCTGTCGCGATATCTTAATCTATTTGGGGGTGATTTTGGAGGTACGTCTTGCCTGGATCCCTCACGTCCAGTACATTGCAGAAACGCGATGCGAGCTGCGAACGTTCTCCGCGTTATATCCCAAGTTTCTTGGGGTGCTGATCCTTAGGTATTAGAGGTCGTGTACCGCAATCTTGTTAGAGAATGTTTGGAGTGGGGTGTTCCTCTCTTCATCTTTTCAAGCAAATCTGCCCTTAGCATTCTAGACAGGGTCCAATATCAGGCTTTGAGAGTATTGTTGGATTGTATGGGCTCAACCCCCATTACTCTTTTGTTTGCTAATCCAATAAGCCCCCTCTGGGCTTAGGAAGAACCTACCTCTCGGAGCGCTTCCGTCTTCGAAATTACTACTGGAGTCCCCTCATGCCAAAGTTCCAGCTGCTTACTTAGAAATGTGTATTAGAGGAGTGTAGAATGAGGAGGGGCAGGAGGAATAGAATGTTCAAGTTAAGGGCGGAGAAATCTGGACTAATCAACAGCTTTGGCACGTGCTGACTCTTTTTGAAGGGTTGTGCTCCTCCACTCAGATCGGCTTATTTCGATGACTCCTGGGAAGGGCGGCTGCTCGAGGTTTCCATAGACCGGGAGCTGGGGCCTGTCCTTAGGAGTTCAGTGGACGGACAAAAAACCTTCAAGCGCTTGGTTTTGGACAATTTCCTGAATACAGATTTGATCTTCACCGATGGGTCTGTGGATCAAGTTGCAGAAAGATCGGTCTCAGCTTTTCGTATTCCGCAAATTGACTTAAGATATAGTCTCCCACTGCAGAATGGCACTTTCGTTAAAGCTGAGGAACTTCAAGACATATTCTCGGCGTCCTTAAGGGGAATATCAGGTCTGCCATTATTCTCCCTGATTTTCTCTCTTCCATGGACTGTATTGAGTGTCGCTTCGCTGACCCTCAGGGTTTCATTATGGCCCAGAAAATCGGTCATCTTACCTTTCTTGCGGCTAGGACGGGCCTATTGATTCGCTTCATCTGGATTCCTGCCTTTAGGGGAATTTTGGGTCACGAAATGGCCGACAGGTTCGCTAGATATGTCTCAAGACTGGATTTTAAGGTTCGGCGAGGTCTCCATTGTGCGGATGACGTAGGGTTTATCAGTGGAGATTTTGACTCGTGTAAATTTGAATGATATTCTGTTTGAACCTGATGAGGACTCTGTAAGTACGATGGGAGGGTTTTTCAACAGTGGGAATATTATTCTGTAAACTTTGAATCAATTCTTCTGCTTACTGGTGTAGCTTTCGTGTTGTCTTAGCTTGGATGAACGTGTCTGCTCTCCCCTTCCCACCTTCGCTATCCCTCCGCCCACACAGGTTTGCGAGAGCTGCCTATCCCTGCATTTCGGTTGTAGCTGTCGTGACTCTGAACTGCACTTTAGTGCTCACGCAACGTGTGGAGCATTTAATTCGATGCCTATCTCTGTGAGCTAGTTCTGGCCATTTGCAGTACAGCAAGAAGCCACAAGCAAGAAGAAGAAGAAGAAGAATATTTAGGGCGGACCTTGACGAGTACTCCCACCAAGCGATATGATCCTCCTGATTTTGAGTCAGCAACTGTACGCAGTTGTGTAAGTGTCGAAAACTCCAAGCGTCGCATCCAAGTTGCGTGATACCGTGTTTTAAAAAAAAATCCTGAATCAAGTAAGATGAATCGACAGGTGCATTGTCGTAGGGGAACACTCGACAAACTCCACATTTCCAGATGTTCTGGATGTTGGAGTTCTGCCTGAACAAGGATTACTGTCCAATCAAGTACGGCCACCTTGGAGCCGTCTAAACTATTCTTTTATTTACGTATCACTAATACATTCATCACCGTGAGCTTCACGAATCTTACTGATAGTCTCAGAAGACGTATGGCAAAGTTTTTCTTAAACCTTTATACACAAAATCTTTTCTCGACTCACTCAGTCATTGTGAAATGCGAGGCTTGGAGTTTTCGACACTCACATAATTGCGTACAGATTACAGTTGCCGACTGAACTTCTAGAGGATCATGCCGCTTGGTGGGGGTACTCGTTAAGGTTCCTCCTAAATATTACATCCCTATTTCCCACAATAAGAATCCGAGGTATAGATATACCCACAGGTCGGATACTTTTGGGGCAAACCTCGTATGTATGAATCCACTTACTTCGAACTATTTTTTCTTATAACATATTACAAATATATTCTCATTAACGTCTATCACACATTATATGGTCAAATAGTCGATACATTTATCATACTCTAAGAAAATAGCAAGAAAGTCGATTTGTTCGATTTTTTTAAATTTGAAAGTCACTTAGGGAGAATAAACGATATTTTCATGACATTATCGCTGTGCACGTATAGACCTACTTTCTTTGAACTATTTTTTCGATAATTTAAATCTCAAAAAAAATTGCTTGTGTTTCAAATTTCAAGGAGTGTGTCGTTTTTTGTGAAATTCAGTTATATCTATGATGCGGAAACAGAAGAAATTTTTTTGTTATGGAACTTTAGGGGAGTGTTTTTGAATCCCAAAAGAAAGTTTTCATCCCATTAGAACTTTGAGCAACAAACCTTTTTTTGATATGCCCCAGGAATCGTACTATGTATTCAGAACAAGAAAATACGATTCAGAAGAATTAAAAAAATTTTATTTGTATAATAAATTGAATAGTGATATTATAATAATACAATTATAATTTTTGTCACGAATAATTGAATGTATTTGTTCAAAATATTACACTGAATATACAATTACTAAAAAATTGACATTAAAAGGTGTGAATTACTGGTCTAAAAGATTGAACATAGATTTGAACAAAGATTTGAACATATTGATTTTTCAAACATCTACTAGTTTCTAGCGAGCCTTACGTGTATCGTAGAGTACAATGGTGCTCAAACCCGTTTTTTTCGATTTCGAAATCGGCTCAAGGAACAAAATTTGTGGGCTAGCATCCTACCTGTAGAAACAGAAGATATTAACAGATTTTAAGAAAATTGTTCACTTCTTTCGGAAGCCAGTCCACAAATTTTTTCCCAGAGCCGATCAGGAAATTAAAAAAAGAAAACAGTCTTTCCTACTGCAGTGCGAAAAACTGTTGTTTTATACTAAGATGTACCCTAGCATGAAGAATCGTTAAAGTGAAGGTCAGTATCCGCGAATAATCGTAAATCAAATGTTAATTTTCACTTTTAACCTGAGTTTTAATAAGCTGCAGTTGCCTCTTATTCTAGGAAATATGCTCAAACTGAATGGTTTTTGTCATTAAACGGTAATTATCACTAATAGAACATTTTTTTACGCCTTCGGTCTTGCTTTCCATTAAGAAAAAAAAGAAAAATCCATACCTTTAAAAATTTTATTACCCGGTCATGGCGAAATCTACTGATTGAATCAGCAAATACATAACTGAAGGAATATTTCATGAAATATCATAGATGAAAGCCACAGAATGTATGATTATTTTTAAATGCATTGAGAAGAAACTAAATTGAAAACTTCACGTTGAATGATGACAAAAATTATTGTAATCAATGAGAAAGTTATGTTTGATTGATAAAAGCAATAAAAGATGAATATAGATATTATAAATTGATTATCGAATCCAAACACAAAATGATATTGATCATTTATAATTTTATGTGTGCAAACAAAATAAACTCTAGTAAGAATATCGTCTGGAAAAGGGTGATCAGAAGTTCATTTTAAAATAATTGACGTCATCATAATGGCAACTCGTTCAAATGTCGTATTCTAACCTGTCATTTTCAAACAAAATGAAATAAGTAATAAGTACCGAAAATTAAAAAATCAAGCGCTCTTATCAAATGTTTATAGATCCTAAACATTTAAATAGGGGAAAGGTGCCCACAGTTATTCAGTGTGCACAGAGAGTCAAAAAGAATATCTACAAAATTATTGCATAAAATGCCTGAAAATCACTGAGTATCTGTGACTTTATTGTATTGACGTGTTATAGAAATGATTACGTCTGTACCTTGCAGGTACACGTGCAATCGCACATGGACTAAAAGTTCACTGCTCTTAACTGCTTAATCAAAAACATTTCTTCCTTTCAGTTTTAACCACTCGAAGGGTTAGACTTTATTTCCGCATATCAAGCTTTTCTAGTTAATTAAAAAATGAGCATCTATCTGAATTTAAAGTTTTCAGACTCACTGTAGGCACCTTTTCCATATAAATATTTTGAGAATTCATGTCAATTCTCTATTGAGGACTTTTGTAAAGTCTTCGTACGCCTTTTAAGCTATTTCTCAGCAACCCTATTCTTTTAACAACTTGTATTATTCAATTTAGTATTTATAATTTTTTAAGGCTGTGTCTATGCTCACCAGAATTCGGTGAGCGTTGAACAAATATTTTCGGTAAGCCCAGAGAAACTAAAAAGGGTGGATAGATTCACCGGAATTCGGTGGGCATAGACTAAATATTCTCGGTGTTCCTAAATACTTATCTTCATTTTATTAGACCATTAAGCCAAATCCCTTTCTGGGTAAGCGGAACTTTTTCGGTTCTAGCCTCGTTATACTACCGGGGATCAAGGACTTTATATGGTAAGGGTAAGTGAGGGATGAGTAGGAGAACGGTTAGGTCTTAGATAAGTCTAGAAGTCCCGTTTTCTTCTTTCAAACGACACACTTGTCCCACAACACCGCTCCGACACGAGTCGCTGATCAATCTGTGAAGCAATCACCTCAGGTGAAGAGCTTCGCAAAGCCATTATACTAATCTACTAAGAAAATCTCTTCATGCGGGTCCATTAGTATTCAAAACCTTTCGTTTCAGGCATCACTCTTCTTCTTATAAACAATTGCTCTCCACACATCCCTATCCTTACATACCTCTTTTGC
>JAUMHM010091377.1:0-26587 GCA_032362435.1 Melikaiella ostensackeni
ACATACTCTTTGTGATAAACTAGATCCGCAAATGCTGAGTTGGTTAAAACATTAAAAATTATAGAGTAATAATGTTGATGGTCCGCTGTATATATCACGACATATGAAATAGGAATTCATAGCACAAGGATTGAAATGCAAATTGAGATCAATGAATTTTAAATATCAATAAATTATTGATAAAAAACAATTAAAAATTAATCTCTGTAAAATGAAAAATTGGATCATTTTTAATTTATAACATTTGAAGTTAAAAGACTGTCATACCTCACAAACTTATATTCAGTTTCAAGAACAGGGAAATTTGATAAAGGAATAATGAAAAATATTTACAAATTTATAATGTAAAGTCATTTATTTATAGAAGCAAAGTATTCGTAATGTCAAATTTCGCTACAAGTGAATGTCACACTAAACAAAAACAATTAACTTGCTTATAAGATAATAGCCAAATTTTGTTGAAGTGTTTATATGATGTAAAGATTTAAATTCATTAAAAAATCAAGATGTAAATTGATTTTTTCAAGATTGTATATACGATGAAATACATACAATTTTTCAGATCCACTTTACGAGCTTCATAATTGGAAAAAGCAAGCTTCTGAAAAATTGTTCAAATCTTTTAGACTCAGAGGCTTAACAATTAGAAATACAATTTCAATTATATTCTAGTAGAAATATAGGAAATAACGCGACATAATAAAAATAATTTTCAGATTTTTGTTAGAATAATGTTAAAGTAACAATTTTTTCCTTATACCTTTTTTTGAATGTTGTGTATTTCTGGCAAGAAAAAGTGATTTCTCGTTGTTCAGAAAAAATTAAAATTATCTTTTCTCTGCGAGACGCAAATAAACTACGAAATCATATTGAATGATAAATATATTCGTCATAATAGTGTGAATTTAGAAGGAAAAAAATAAGAGAAGAAAAATGATTGGGTTTTTAAAAAGTTAACTTTCAATATTTAAAAAAAAAAGTATCGTGGAATAAAGTTAGCACACGGATGAATCCTGTCTGCAGCCGGAATAGAAGCGCTTAAATTTTCTCAAGGGAGAGGAAAACTGCAGAAAACCTTTCCCGAGCGCAGCCAGTTATTTCGGCGTTACAAAGCACTGGTATGCTTTTTCTAGAGAAGTATCCATTCCATTTTTACCTAATTGAACAGCTGTGCCATAACAATGATGCGCAACCTATAAAAAAATAAAGAAATAATATTTATATTAATAAAAACGTATATATTGTATGAATTAACCCTATCGAAGGATTTACCTTTTTTATATAATTATTTATACTAGGCGAGCGGATCACTTCCGATTTGGTTCACGAAGTAATCAATCGCCTTCTAGTTATTATTTTTTATTTTAATAAGAGCCGTCAATGTCCTGACAAGGAATATGGTGATAATTTGGATTTTAAATTTGCGGAATCCTTAGAAAAATGACGTCAAACATGGCGATCACGGGATACAGACTTGGCGTTAATAAAGTGTGAATATACCGTTTGAAGTCCATTAAGTGTTTCAGAATTCCGAAGGAATGCATTCAGAGAATATGCATACACCACATTTAGTTAAATAGTCCTAAAAAAATTCTAAATAAACAGCTTGAAATGACGTTTTTTTAATTTCAAAAATTCTAACTTCATAATGTTTGTATAAATAGCTTATAAACTATGAATTTCGTAGAAAAATGCTTGAATGAAGTGTTTTAGCGCATATTTTTCTAAAAAAAGGAACTATATTAGAATGTTCTATGACAAAAATTAGAACATCTAGTACGACATGAAGTACAGGCTGCGTTGTACAAATAATCAAACAAATTAATATCTTATGTCAATATTTATTTCCATCAACGTCTGGCTGATTCAAGATGTTTGAACATAACAAAACAATATTGATTACTCGATAACTGCGATGAGTCGAATTTTCAAAATTAATTGATATACTTTAAACAGGCCAGTTTGCTCCCCCGATGATGACACCTTGTCAACACACATCAGTGGGCGATAGAGTTTAACCACTGGGCGACGAAAAATTCCTGTTGCAGTCTCAACATTTTCTATGCGGACCACATCACCACTTCCAGGGAAAACTCTTTCAACAATTTCCAGTGACCAGGCTGCTCGTCGTATATTATTATCTTGTATCAAAACAATTTTTCCTTTTTTAACATTTGATTCTTTGTCTCTCCATTATTTCCGATTTGCATGAGTTGGTGAGTATTCTCTTGACCACCTTTTCCAGAAAAGATCTGCTAAGAATTGTGATACATGCCATTATTTTTGCGTAATCTCGTCGTCTTTATCAAACATACAACTACTGAAGTAGAGAGTTGCCACTGAGCCAGTATGGCAGTCGGACGTATGTTAGTTCGCTCTTCAAACTTTGGTTATTTTATTGGTAAATTGTAAGGAATATACTCTTCAATGTGGTTCTAGTGTGATTCACGGTCATCATTGTTAGATAAACAAATTCAGTTTGGATGCAGTGCGGTTACTTAGTCTAGTAATAGTGTGTAAAAGTGGTGCGCGTGTTCGTTTATTACGTTTCCTCTACGTATCGTCTACGTATCTTCAGCCGGTGCTTGTGTCTGATCGTCATTATTCCTATATAGCGGAGTCAAAATGACCTTAAACAAGACTAAGGATAAATTTGAGCTGCTCATGCAGAAATTCGGAAATTTGGAGATTTCGTTTTCGTCTCTGCACGGTAAGGTTGACCAACTCACGCTCGAAAACAAGGAACTCAAAGAAGAACAAGAAAAATTAAATTCTGTCATCTTGGAGCAGGAGCGAAAAATAGAGGCTATGGACAGAGCGTTCAGAAATAATAATTTGATCATGTTTGGAGTTGCTGAGGAGAACGATGAGAATCTGGAGAACGTGGCTTGTGGGATCTTAAAATCTCATCTTAACATCGATCTGCAAATGGATCAAATTGATTCTGACAGACGTCGGGGCGGTAAAAAGCGTGAGGAGTCTCATGAGCTCCGCCCTATCCGGACCCAACTTCGCTCATTCAAAGATAAAAAACTTATACTGGCCCAGCTAAAGAAACTTCGAGGTACTGGAAATATCATCTCTGAAGATTATACAAAAAAGGTACAGGAGGAAAGAAAAACTCTTCTTCCATATTCAATATTCCATATTGCAATTGTTGAAAAGCGTGATTCGGGATGCGGAAGGGATTGAAGATAAGGATGATCCACCGAGAAATGATATCACTGGATGTAACTCGAAACGTAAGGCCTCGGAGTCCCCTCCCACCAACTGTTGAAACCTGACTGACTCAAGTACCAAAAAATTCCAACGCTAACTATAATGGCTATTATTTTTTCTCTAACGCTCTAAAAGAGAAATCAAGAGGTAGGGCAAGTGAGGGCTTAGCTCTTTTTATAAGCAAATCCTATTTGAATTGCGAGCTTATTGATAAAACGGAATATTGGATCCTAGTACGAATCATCAATATTAGAAGGATGAATTTTATCTCGGGTATTTGTCATTTCAATCCAGTGGTTGATATTGATGTTATTTTACAATTATTCGAAGAAACTTTATGTGCACTATCAGATAAATTTAATAACGTAGCTACCATTATTTATGGCATCTGGGCAAATCATAAAAATGGCGTTGAATTGGGCGGCACGGGTGTTTAAGATGGATGACTCGCGCTACCCCAAAATCTGTATGCAAAAAATGGCTCAAACCGCCCACGGAAAAAATTTCAAAAACAATTATTGGCTGGGTCAGCTTATAGGATGCCTGTAAGGTGCGGGCATTAATAACAATTAAATTGAACTAAATGGTACCACCGTTAAAGGTAAAATGGTGAACATTGTTAACAGACATAATGAATACTCGTACATGTTCTCTCAAGACTTGATGAGATTGGAAAATCGCAATTTTATTGTCATACATACTATTGTAATTGACCCACAACAAATATGACAATTGTGTAATTTACGTGAAATGGAGGACCTCCTACATATTCTTACAAAATGTCCAATTTATTCGTCCATTAGACATCACAATTTGCGTAACTTACATACGATTAACGGAGACAATCTACGTCTCTTATTATCTAATGCTGATCCAGCGACTCTTCGCACAATATATAACTTTATAAACACGTTTTTGAAAATTACGGCGTTCTTCTTATTTGAATGATCACAGACAACTGTAGTGCTCGACCAGTAAAAGTCGAATTCTTCTGTACATATACCACTTATTTTTAATAATATGTACATATTTTACTTCGTTTTTAGTAGCTCTCTCTTGCCATAGAAATTTAGTATTCTTGAAGGCAATAAAGATACATACACATACATACACAAAGAAGACGTTAGTGAACGATTGTTTACAATATGCTCATGTTCTGCGAATAGAGTCATCAATACTTCATCTGTTGAACGTCTATCTTTCAGAATACCATTTATATTTCGCTTAAAACATCCTGTTAGATGTCCACAACATCCTCCCATATGAGGAGATGCTGGAGGGACAAAGTGCCAATCAATTTTTCAATTGGTTATTTCATTTTTTATTTGATCTTGATCCAAATCTTTTAAAGCATTGAGTAATTCTCTGCTGTCTGATTTTAAACTAGTCTAGTTGTCGGGCCATAATGTATTGACTCTTCCTTTTCGTGACAGGAATCTTCGAATGGCCATTATGAACGAGTTCGCTGTTAAAAGGTCGAGCAATTTCAACATGTACTATATTGCTGGAATCGTAAGGCATGTAAAGTGTACTCCGTATCGTGTCTCAACTCGTCTTCCAACTTTAATGTGCATAGGGTCGAAATAATACATTCCGGTAGCCGTGAATCGTTTCTCATGAATTATGAATCGCTGTTTTGGCAATAATCCGATGATAAGTTGTAAAAAATTTAAATCTCTTCTCCTACAACAATGCAGTCAAAAAAAATTTTTCTAACAAAATTTCGTATCTTGGTGATCTGAAATGATTTTCTTAATTCATTATTTACCGTTTCGGCCCCTTGATGTCAATTTTTTTTCATGACGATAATGGTATGTTCTAATTTCCCTTTGATTTTTAGAATACCAATTTCTTTTTCATACCCTAAACAAAGTTTTTTTCAGTATTCCATTCTTGTTTTTTTTCTTTTTTGTTATGTTCTTCAAATATTGTACTAAAAATTTCTTCTGCACAGATTTCCACCATTGTATTTCAGCCCGTTCCAGTTCGTCAACTTCCAATGATCCTAATTTTTGATCTGATCTAGATAATCTTGCATTATTGATCAATCGTTTTATTCATGCACTTGCTTTCAATATGCGGACCGTGAATCGTAACTTCTGATTCTAGGCAGACATTCAGATTCTTCGGTTGTGGTAACTAGACTGATTATTTTTCCTGATTTGTTTGGGATTTCCAGCTAATCTCCTTCAGACAAAGACAAAAAGCTTGTCCCCTTGAAACCTCTGTGATTGACATCAAAGTCAGAAATGGGAACGTCTCTGGTGCAGTCATCAGCCACATTTTCTTTCGTTGGAACCCAATGCCAATCAACTGCACAACTTGATTCTAAAATTTCCCCCACTCGTAAGGCAATGAAACTGGGAAGTTTTTTGTCATTCTTAATCCACTGAAGGACGGTCCTGGAATCAGACCACTAGTGTCGAACTTCTATGGTGAAATCTAAAGCTTTTTGTGTTATTTTAGCCAATCGTATCCCTAAGATTGCTGCCGCTAGTTCCAGTTTGGGTGTTTTCAATGTCCGAACTGGCTTTGATGAAACTAAAACTACGTCTATTCTATTTTTATCTTGAATCCTGATGTAAACTGCAGCTACGTAAGCTTCTTCACTGGCGTCGTGTGATCATTTTCTACTCAAAATTTTTTTGCCTGTTTTATTTGGAGGCAGGTGAGATGGGGCTCACTTAATGTGGTAGGGATGGTTTCTTAGGGCTGCTGATTATGACTGTAGTGCCGGGAATATCTAATGGAATCTTTTGAAGATAGCTGTTGTGATTGTTTTTAGTTTGAAATTTTTTTGACTGTTTTACCTAAAGGCAGCTGAGATGGTGCTCGGTTAGTTGACCAAGGCTGGGCTTTCAAGGTTGTTGATAATTACTGTGGGGTCAGGGGTTTTGTAAAGTTTGTTTTAGGTGTTTTGGAGAGCTGAAAAATAGCCCAAAATACTAATATGCTTATAATTAGGTCTAGTGCATAATTCATATTGAGGGTAGTTTTTAGGCGATAGGGGTGTTTTTTTTTAGGATAAATTTTTGCAATTTTGCGGAGCCCAAAAAAGCTCAGAATTCTGGTGTGTTTGATTTTTTCTATTTCTCATATTTCCTGTAGTAGAGGTGCTGGCGTCGAACACCTTCATCCAAATGTCGGTGTTTTTCGAAAAAAATAGAAGAGCATGAAAATCGGCATTGGTGCCCAAAAAGAGCCCAAAAATAGCTCAAAATTCTAATATGATCATATTTGGGTCTAGTGCATATTTAATTTTGAGTGTAGTTTTTTGGAGATGAGGGTGTTTTTTTTTAAATCAATTTTTGCAATTTTGGAAAGCCCAAAATTCAGACATTGAAAAAATGTTCAAATTCCATTGTGGAGGTGCTAGCGGAACGGACCTATCTTCTATTTTTTTTTTATAGACTTACTACGTCCTTGAATTTTCGTTCTCTGGCCACTCTGACTGCTACAATTTGTAGAATCTTCTCCTGAGTATTGAAAAGTTTCACTTCCGTGCAGTCTTTCTACTATTTTTCTGTAAAACTGGGATTGAATACAGCTCGACGGACCAGTAAGTGTCCCCAAATAACCAAACGAAGTAATACTTTCTATCAATATTTATTTTTATCAACATCTGTCAAATTCAAGATTTTTTAACATAACGAAAACATATAGATTTCTCGATACCTTCGATAATTCAAATCTTCAAAATTAATTAATATAAATCAAAGAGACGCAGGTATAATTTCTATGAAATAATTTTAAAAACTCAAAAATACTAGTTCATTTTTAATTTAAGAAATAATCCTTTTTTTCAGTGTGAAATTCTATCAATTCTATACTTGATTAAATGGTCTTAAAATACAATAATGGACCATTTATTTATGTAATTCCAATAAGCGAAAGCGAAATCGAACTTGAATAACTATCGAATTTGATTAGAAATATAAATGTGAAATACGTTGCTAAATTTCAATTTGTTCACTCCTGTTAATTTAATTTCTGTTCGCTAAGATGATGAAATATTTCATTGTTCTTGCAAATGCAGATCTTAAATTATATAATTTGATAAGATAACAAAACTTAGTTTCATTGAATTAAAGATTTATACATTGCTGTTTATTCTTTAATACCGAGAGGTTAATGATATGAATTCTGAGTTTACACGAGATTTCTGAAAACTTCAACTGATTTCAAGAGATTTCGAGAAATTTTAAAAGATTTCTAGGGATTTCAGTCTAATTTGAGAAATTATAAAGAATATTATGGGATTTTGAAAATTTTAAAAAATTTCGAGCGAATTCATTTAATTTCTAGAGACTGTAAGGGATTGTTAAAGATATCAAAGATTTTCACATAATATCTATGAATTTTTATCGATTCCAGAAGATCTCAAGGGATGTTTAGGGATTTCAAAAGATTAAAAGCGTTTTGAATGGGATAGGGCATATCACAAAACAGTTAAAGGTTTCGACTGGATAAAAAAATTTTCACTTGAAATCCTTAGAAATCTGTGAAATCCCTCAAAATGTTTTAAAGTTACTTGCAACCCTTTACGAAATGCTGTAAAATTTCTTGAAATATTTTCAAACAGAGATTATTTTGAAATTTCACAGGATTTCCAAAAAGATTGCAAGTAACTTCAAAACATTGCAAAGGATTTCACGGACTTCCTAAGAATTTCAAGTGAATGAAAAATATTTCGAAGGATTTCCAAGAATCTTTTAAGATCGCGTGGCCTTTGGAGAGGATTTTAAGGGATTGCACAGGATTTTCATAAATTTCAACAGATTATAGAAGCCTTCAAGGCATCTAAAGAGATTTTCACGTTTTTGTAGAAGTTTTCAATGGGGGCGCTTTAAAAAGATTTTAAGCATTTTCAAGAGATTCCTACAGACTCAAAGTACTGCTGTCCAACGAAAAACCCTCGTAAGTGACATTTGCCATAGTGACTATTTTCAGCCATATCTACATCGGAAAATAACCTCGATGGTAAATTTCACTTACTAGGTTTTTCCGTTGAACGGCTGAGTATTTTAAAAGACATAAGGATTGTTGTAATATTTTTAAATCTTGCAAAGGGTTTCACAAGATTTTAAAATATTTCTAAGGATCTAGAAAGGTTTCACAGGATTTCAAGCACTGAGAGGTCTAGAGGGTAACTTTGGCTTCATGAGATTTCACTGGCTTTCAAAATTTTGTAATTCATTATGAAGGATTTTCAAAAATTTTGAAGTTTTTCAAAATATTTGTAATATTTCAATAAACTTAAGGGGGTTCCAGAAGAATTTATAGGATTTTATGAGCTTTTTAAAGATTTCAACGAATTTTAAGAAATTTTGAAAGGTTTAAAAGGTTTCAAAAGGTTTCAAGTATGATCAAACCCTCATTTAATAAGGCATAAGTATTTCAAGATGAAAAATATTCATTTGTATTGTTTTTGTATTCCGGTAAAGTGCTTCCTAATCAAAAATCCAGTTTTTCTACTAATTTGGCCCTTTTCAGTGCAATACGTCTACGTAATGGACAAGAAATATAAATAAATAATCTGGTATACGCTTGCCTAAAATTAAACTTGGATAGTGCTGTGATATTTGTCTGTGTAGAGGAAATTGTAATAATCGTTAAAATACATCGGAGCAGTAGTTTTATATATTTGGCTTCAGAATTGAGTTCCAAGAAATCATAATTTTGCAAAAATTATACCTTTTGTAAATATTTTGTTAAATCGATACTTGTATATATAAAAAAATTATTTCTTATAAAGCAAAAAAATTTCTTTTTAAATTCATTTCCTAAATAATTCGATTTAAACTATTTAACTTACTTCTGGAGTTAATAAGAGGGACGAAAAGTTCGTATTTTAGAAGGAGGGAAATTTAATGTACAACGCAGTCTGTACTCTAAGTCGTGTAACACGGTTTAGTATTGATCATAGAAGACTCTAATGTAGGTAATTCCTTTCGAAAAAAAAAAATACTTTCAAACATTTACTCAAGGTATTTTCTCATAAAATTGATTGTTTAAAAGCTATAAATGAAAAAATTTCAAAATTATATTGTTTAAATTGATAAAACGTCACTTAAAGTTGTTCATTGAGAAGAATTATTGTTTTAATTACTCAATTCAACTAAATCGAAAAAATCGTCATATTATTTTCGGTACATTGAAAGCTTTCGATTAAAACCAAAAATAGCGACTTGAAAGCAGTTGATCACTCTTTCAATTTCTGAGCGACTTTTCAAGGCTAATCTGCTCGCCCATACGGGTTGATCTTTTGGAATGATGTAGGACAATTATAAAAATCTCGCTTGTGCTTTGAAATAATTTAAATTTGCCATACGGGGACTGCAATAATCTTGAGAATTTACTAAAATCCTATATACTTTTCGAATGATATGTAATATGTAATTCATTCCGTTATTGTTTTGACTTTCCAACAAATATATGTAAAAATATTGAAGGAAGTAATATATTATATTTACCTCAAAGTTCTTGCTTGGAAGGTTGTCATCGAAACATTTCTTTATTAATTTTTTTGATGTAGCAACGTCAGGATCAAGTGTAAATGCCTTCTCACAAGGTGCTGTTTTTGATTTGAAATAATTTTTTTCATCATTAAGTCTAACCTAAGCAACAAAGAAAGATAAATAATAACATTGTTGAAGCTTTTAAATGATAATAACTTCATAATTAGGTGAAAGATATTAACATTAGATATTAAAAATTATTGACGGAAAGTTTTTTTGGACCTGATGAATAATAAACTATTGCGACCCGTGTGGGAAAATGGAGTGTGCCTCCGTAGAGGGCCCTCATGAATTACCCTCAGGCCATGAGGGGCCCATTAGGGCAATCCATGTGTGGCTCCTCATGGAAACGACATGCTAATTCATCAGCATCCAACATGGGTTTCCCCCATGGCTACCCCGACGCTATACTTCCAATTCAAAAAAATACATTCAATAACTGTCTTCTTATCATTCTTAAGCATATTTTAATAAATAAATAAATATATATATATATATATATTCATTGTTAATGTGTGTTAAAAATCAAAAAGTAAAGAAAAAATGTTAGCACCTTGGCCGTGACATGAACTCATTTGGTGGGATATAGTTACTATTTAACAGAAAAGATAATTTATCACATAAAAAGATATCTTTTGATTTTTGTAAACTGAGGCATGAGGGCAACAAGCAGGGTCCCTTGCGGAGGCCCTCGTGGTATATCTGAGATTTTTTAATTAATAAAAGGGAAATAACGGAAAGTTCGGGAAGGAAGGAGGAATTTGAGCGACTTTATTAGCGACTTAATAGGCTACGAAATCTTTTTTGTAGGCACCTGTCGCCTACTTTCACTAATCTTTTAACTTATTAATTTCGGCGATTTCATTTTGAAAATTAATTCGAAAATTTAAAAATTGTTTTCGCCAACTAACCGTATATTTTCTCATTAGTTCTTTCTGATAATCCGTTACTTCACGCTCATGTTGGGCACGTATGTCTCCCATTTGACTGCGCACATCTGCTTGAACTATCTGTAAATTTTGAAAGCAATGATGAAACAGGACTCAAAGTTATTTGTAAGAGACTGGCAGGGGTAATTTTTAATAAATCAAATGCAAGCAACAGAGGCATCTTCAAAATACTTCACGGAATATGAATTATGCATAAATTTTTTTTTGCTCTCCCCAAAGAATGATTCATTGTTTGAATGTAACTTTGACAATAGAGACAAGTTTAAATCATTGTTTTCGACAAAATATAAAAAATTTACACTAACACGTATTTATATTCAATTTCAACTGATGAGTTCATATCATTCAGAAGAAGTGAAAATTTTAGCTTCGTTGTCGTAAAAAATTGTTTATATTGCCAAGTGGCGAAAATACAAAAAATACCAGAATTTGATGAAGTTTATAAAAAAGTTGGCAAAAAATACATTTTTTCGCCTTATTTGAGCCAAAGTTACATTGAAATAACAAGCAGTGGTTCAAGAAAATAAAAGAAAGAGATTAAATGGCAAAAATAACCGTAGAATCGAATATGTTAACATAAAATTTTAACGGCTTTGTCCTAGGCTTGATAACGTGTGCGACATGAATTCTGAGCGTTTTAAATGTATATTGTATAATCGTGACCGATATTTCTCCAACGAAAGAGTACTAATCACTTTTTTAAAAATATAAATTATCTTTCATTATAGAAGAACGATTTTGGTCCCAACAGAGTGGTTCTTTTAGACACTGATTCCTAACCTGAACATTTAGCGAATTTCCTCGTTTTATGAAAAATCCCAAACAGCTGTAAAAACGAATATTTTTATCAATTTGTACAAATATTGTATCAAATCAGTTTGGCTTAAAAGTTGAGAACTATCTAAGTTTTCCACAAGATAAATCATTATTGCGTTTCGTGAAAGAACTACTTAGTTTTTGCGTTCAAACCACAAAACTCACGATTGCAGAGAACTTAATAAAGATATGTTACTTTAATTTCGATTTTGTTTTGTCATATGCTATTCAATCACGAAGTGAAAACTCTTATTTTGAACTGAAGAATAATCACAAAGCATTTGAATTATGGGAATGTCAAATCAACTGAAAATTCAATTTTGTTTTATTAATTTCTTTATTGGGAAATGAGTTAATTACATGTAATTTTTCTGGAACGCGAAAACACACGAAATCCGAAACACAAGTGGATGGGCAAACATTCGTTGATATTGAATAGTAATGTAAAATGCTTCAAATTTAATGAAAGTGAGTGGAACAAACACGTGCATTGAAAGTGACTAAATTTTCAGGTATTTTCTGATGAAATTAATAACTGAAATTTGACTTTCTTTACAAACTTGTAGGGTAACTTACTTTGAAGCCACAGATTGCTAATACGCAGCAGAAGATGGTAAACTTCATGTTTGAAAAACTCGTTCAATTGTTGCTTCTCAGCAAAATAAACAAGAATTATGTTGTATTTTTTTCTAAATACGTATGTTATTATGTGAATAAACTTTTGCCTCAAAAAAAAATGTTTTTCTTCTGACAAAACTGATGGTACTGATACATACTCACATATTTTTTTGACGCACGCTTCATCTGAAATAGCTGACTGGTTTAAAACATAAAAAAATATGAAACAAATATTTTTATTTCTGGCGTGCTATTTATTGCCAACGCAGAATATACTTTTTTTCCTTCTCCCACACTGTCTACTCTTTTTCTTATCAATTTCACTTTTTGCCTTTTCTTGTTCCATTTTCTCATTTTTTTTCCTTAGTTCTTACTTATAGGTACTTTTCATCACTCAATTAAATCTTTGGGTATTGCTAGATTCTTGTATAAATAATTTTACTAGCATATTGTTTATCCAATAAAATTTAGTTACTTTATTATTTATGAATGCAAAATGTTTATGTTCATTAACATTAAGTATTGTTGAAATCAGATCAGATATTTTGAGAATCAGATTTATTCATTCATTTGAAAAATAAGAGATTTCAACAGTTTAAAGAACCAATAATGGGGCTAGAAAGATGTAGACTATGTACAGTAATATACACTGTAAAAGCTAGAAATTTATTTTTTTACAGTATCATTTCTTGTGAGTTCTGCTTTTAAAAAGGATAACTTCATTCTGTTATTATCAATAAGAAAAAAATGATTCTCGGATCCCACCAGTGATCTGATTTTCGTCCCTTTCGAGATTGTTTTTTTCTGAATCTTATTTTAATACCTGAAATTAGCCCTGAAATAATTCTCTGTTTTTACAATGTAGATATCAGCACGCAAGCAGGCTTTCACATCGTCTTTGTGTGTTGAAAAAATTCATGCAAAACATGCATGAATTTTCCTACGGACATATAAAATAAATCAAGATTCCTATTAACTAACAAGACCTCATTTGCACAATTACACATATTGAAAGTCGGAGAGGTATTATTCTTCGAATTTGAGATGATAGGCACATATTCAAGTTTCGATCTGAAAAGTGAGCAAAATAGTGTCATAAGCGGTTTTGTTTTTTTAGAATGTTTACATGCTCTCATCAGAGAGCCAAGAGTTTTATTTGCACGAGCAACTAACTCATCTATACAGTCATTCAAACTCAAACGACTAACTAAAAAAATACCCAGATCTCCATAGACCTCAACCCTTTCCAGCTCAATGCCGTCAATGGAGCATCTACGAGTATGAGTCAGTACTACATTTTTATTCGAGAACGATAAAATTTTGCACTTTAAAGGGAACTCCAGATGAAGGCACAAACGGAGGAAAGGAGTAGTCACCATACTGAACCATATGATGCCTATCAGTAAGATTCGATGTCATTAGGAGCGAGAGGATTTGCGGAACTTCCTTTTTACAAAGCTTATTTATTAATAAAGCATGGTCAACATTATCAAAAGCTTTAGGAACATCTGTAAATAAAACATCAACCTGATCGTACTGGACAAGAATGTCCTCTATATTCTTCGTAAATACAAGTAGATTGGAAGTGGTATTTTTCCGGAAAATCAAACCATGTTGACATGTTGATATTCTTTGAGCAATAAGAGTGTGTATAAATTCGTGCAGGTATAATTCGAAAACTTTGAAAAAATTATTTAAAATAGCAATAGGCCTGTAGTTGGTAACTTCGGATTTGAGGCCTTTCTTAAATACAGGATAAACTCTGCCTTTTTTCCATTCCTCTGAATATGTACCACGCTTCCATGCAGTAAATTTATTTGGTAACTTTTCAGTTGGTTTTGACACAGTGCTTTCGGAAAATTGAATACTGTCACCTAGTCGCCGCTAATGCGCCTTATCTATTGAAGATGTGGGAGCAGTAGACTCAATAAAACACTACTAAAGTAGTAAGCAAAAGCTTGTACCATTTCCTGAAGAGTTGTGAATTCGAGGTTATTAAAACTTATTACATCTAGCATTCTATGGTCTCGCTTCAATCCATTGACATACGATCAAAATGTAGATGATTCTAAGACTATTTTGCCTCTGCTTTGTGCGTAAGTCCAGCACAAGCAATTTCAATATGCTTTTTTATACCAGCGCGTAACTTGTAGGACATATCAAGATAGCAAGGATTATCAGTAGAGTCATGTTTAGCCTTAAATTCATTTTTCAATTTGATATCAGTGATTATATCATAGGTGTATCATGGCGGAAAACGCGCCGTTGATTTATTCATTTGGAATAATAGAACAGTTCTGAGGATTGTATCATGAACGAGCATGTATAAAGGAGAAACTGCTTCCTTGGGTTCGTCACAAAGCCATAGGGATGACCAATCAGTGTTGTTTAAAATCATATAAAGTGAACTGGAATCAGCTCATTTGAATTTATTTCTTGTAAATTTGGAGTTATCAGCAAATTTTGGTGCGGAATTATTATTTTTCATATTTATATAAAACTATACAATCATTGATGGATGGTACGTGTCATCTGGTAAGATACGAGCAACAACAACAAGGTGGAAAAAAAATAGATTACTATTATAACCACGCGTGATGCTGAAAGGTAAATTTTTGCACCTACAATGTTAATTCAAGGCGCCGCCTGAACTACAGCAGTAAGATTCATTTTCACGCAGTTGTATATATTTTTAATTGAAAGAAGAACACCACCAACAGACTTATCTACAGGGTCATCCCTAAAAACCTGAAACACATCCGAGTCAAACACCTCAATGCTGTTAACAGTTAATTTCAGCCATGTTTCTGTGAAGGCAATGATATCATAATCATGCACATCAACATAATTATTTAAATGTAGCAACTTACTATTAATACCTCTAACATTCTGGTAATATAATCTTACAAAAGGAGCAGATTGAGTTAGGATGACACTTGTTGATTTTCATTGATGGGAATTATTGCAGGAACGTCGTTTCTCTGAGTCATCCGGAGATCCTTCTCTCCTCTGGCAGGACGTTCTTTTAGAATCCTCTTCTGCTCCTTGAAATTGCATTGTTGCATCAGTGTTTGATCTCGGCAAATCCGATATTCTTTTACCACATCCGGAATCGATTTTTTTTCTTCATCATGAGGTATAGTCAAATCATTTCTGAAATATCTGCTTCTGACCGAAACATGACCTTGACAGGACGTGCTAGAGCCTGAGATTGCTGTCCAGCACGGGACACGTATAGAATGGGAGGAAATCGATAAAGATGAATTAATTATTTTAAGCGAGTCAGTGACAAGAATGATATCATTGGTTAAAGGTGAGGCATCCCCTTTAGCCTCAGCTTCAGGTTAGTTAAATATTAAAATATTTTTCCTACATGCATTGCGCAGACTGATTTCCTTGATGCAGGATTCTACGTCACATCCTTGTTGGTATGAGAAATCATGGTGTTGGTTCGATTTGATTTTATTTTTCTTCTCTACAACCACATTAATCATTTTGTCCACAGAACTAGTATTCTCACAAACTTTATTTTCAAGTTCGATCAAACGCATATCCATTTGTGATACCGTGGAAGAGAAATTTACAATTTTATAAGATAAATTGTCAACAGAGATACGCGTTTTCTCAAAATCACTTTTTACTTTTGTGTGTCTCTTCTCGTATTCGGTCTTCATATCATTTTTTAGGTCATCAAGCATAGATGTGAGTTTGTTAGTGTAAATAGTTATCTCATTTTCTCTATCATCGTCAGTCGGGAAGTTTGATCTGAAAAAGTAACAACGTTGAGAAGTGCCATCGGAGCTGCATCTAATCTTTGAAGCACACAGCTGATTACAAGTTACGAAATCAAACGCACTCAGATAATCAGGGTCAAAAGGATAGGGAAAAAATTGTAGCAATTCAAGAGAAAAAACACAATATCTTGGAGGCTACAATTATCCATAGAAAAGTAATCATCTCTAATAAAAACCAGGCACTGCATACACATCACTATAACCGACTCAACGTTAATAGTCACACTAGAAACACAAAATTTAACACTAATGAACAGTCAACGAGATCGGATTCGTTTGAAAAAAAAAACTAAGCTTCTCATTAAGAGAAAAATTGATCAATTAGAATGGTAAAAATATACAAAAAGTATTCAGAGAATATCAAGTTACAGAACAAATTTTTTGGGAAATACTACCATGAAGGAATGAAAAATATTGTATCATCAGGCATTAGAACATCCTACATATTATTTGATGTCGACAAATTTTTAATCTATTATGTTGAAGGAACGAGGTCCTAGATCATGTAATGGATAAAGTATGCATTTGTTTATTAATTTTTTTTATAACATTAACAATTACTCTGGGTTCAAAAAAATCGCAACTTGTCATTGTTTTTACATATATTCCGAACAAAAAATTTGAATTCGTGTCTCCAAATATTTTCAATCTCGAAGTAGCACTTTCACTCCTTAATTTGTTAATACAAAAATAAACCAATTTTTTTGATTGAATCAACCTGCTAGATATTATTTGTAAAAAGTGTCCTTACTGCGTTCATGATTTTTCACATGAATGTTTGTAGTTGCAAAAAAATAGAATCGATTATTAAACAAAAAAAATTCAACTTTGTTCTTAAATAAAAAACCACTTTGTGCAGGAAAACTTTTTTTGTCTCACTGTGGGGCGGGAAAATACACACCTCTATTTTCCTGTCTCTAAAAAATCGCTGCCCGGTAAGAAAAATCTATAAAATATTTGAATTGATTGAATTTTATGAGAATAATATGTAATAAAAATTTAGGGCATCTATTGCCCTATTTACAAACTTCCCGTAAGGATTTATATTGGATTAGGATTAGGGATTTGAGACGAGTGCGAGTTGACGAGTGCGATCACACGAATTTTAAATCGCCGCTTTTTTAACATGTGGCACACGATACTTCTTCTGAAATTTGTTTGAAAAGTTCTGGTTTTTTTACCTGTTTTTTGTTCAAGAAGGAGGCGATTTGTTGTCGAATGACGCAACAATAACAGTGGAATTTGTCAAAACCATGGCAATAGTATGACCGTAACAATAAGTTGGTAGGAGTGTTTGGTCAGGAAGGTTAGGAATGGTGGAATTAGATACAACGCAATAGTTGTGAGTTCACCTTCACTGACTGGAGCAGGCCACAGGGTTCGTTCAGTAGTTCAGACTTTATTTACTTTTTTCTCTGTGCGTCACTTTTCTCGATGCGTCCGTCTACTTTTTTCAAAACGTCCGTCTACATTTTTCACCGTTACCCGGAAAGGTCAACACTGCGCATGCGCCACATCATCGACAACAAATCGGACATTTTTTACAGAGGATATAGGTGGAAAATCTAGCACTTTTTTGCGAATTATAGAAAAAAGACGTTCTTGTTTTATTTTATTTAGAATCATCAAGATTAGGTGTATCAAGTTGACCCGAATTAATACGAATTAAATATAATCTGTTTTATAGGGGCCCAAACGAGCCCCATAAGTGAAAATTTGAGTTTTGCGAATTTTAGCGTTATTTATTATTTCTTTGCGATTTCTATTGGTACTTATTGTTTCTCATACATAAAATATTACTTTCTGCTGATAATTAGATGTTGAAGTAAATTGTTCAAACAATTTATTATTGTTTATAGCTATCTTTTATTATCAGGAGAAGATAATATTTTATGTATGAGGAACAATTTGTACAAAAAGAAATCGCAAAAAAATAATAATCAGTGTCAAAAACTCGCAAAATCCAATTTTTCATCTATGAGTTTTTTTGGAGCCCTGTAAAACAGACTTGTATGTATTCCATCGCTAACTGTAGAGATAAATGTTAAGGGTCAACTCAGTACACCTAATATTGACAATTCTGAATAAAATTTGCAAAAGCCTCTTCTGTTTTTATGGGAAATACGCGTTAAACATCTTGGGACTTGCGAAACCTCTATATATCTTTTTAAAACAAAAAAAATGCATTAATTTTTTTGTGGATTCTCAAAAAAAAATGGACTTCTAGTTTGGATGCTCTTACTTGAAATTAATTTTTATGTGAATTTTCATTTTCTCACAGAAGAAATGCCATAAAGTAATAATGACAGGCGTGTTATTTTTCTGTCATTTTTTGACGACCTCAGTAAAATAAGAATGAAAAAATTATTAGTCTAAAAATTTCTTTATTTCTCAATTTCATGGGTGATTCAATATACTTTACATACATCCGAA
Source organism: Melikaiella ostensackeni (assembly GCA_032362435.1). Taxonomy (NCBI): domain Eukaryota; kingdom Metazoa; phylum Arthropoda; class Insecta; order Hymenoptera; family Cynipidae; genus Melikaiella; species Melikaiella ostensackeni. The sequence goes on from JAUMHM010091377.1 coordinate 18,349, forward strand.
AGTATGTTTCACGGAATGCACCGGAAGTAAATAAATTTATAAACGGGAATTTTTAAAACCCTTGAATCAAAAATTAAAAGTTTTCACAAATCATCTCATTTTCAAGTATATGGTATACCTTTTTTCAAAGTTCGTAGCCAACTTAACGCGTCTGGAATTAACCACTGACGTGCTCGAAAATAATAGTCATTTTAAAATGTAAGTGCTCAAAAATTCTGGGGTTCCTAAATACAAAATAATAAGGTATATTAGGAAGTTTTTTAGAACATCAAAATTGAATGGTTCAAACTGTGGGATCAATATTATAAATTTCCAGGAATTAGAAGAATAATTGGTTCACTTTTAGTTTACAAGAGAGATGTTATATCAGAATAAAGGGCAACAATGCTACAAAGATTTAATGTAAAACTCGACACGTCTTTCTTACTGCGTGGTACGTCCTAGAACACTATTCCAAGCTGACCTAGAGTGCGCAGGTTTCTCATATCAACGCAAACACCCTCGAAATTCAAACGCATTCAAATTTCAAATATTAAATGGCAATTAAAAAAGAATTACAATATATTTCCTACAACTTGGCCATCCTGAAGGAAACATTCGACCCGAATGAAGTTTAACGCACATGTACTAGTATAAAAAGGACCTTCTCCAGGTACTGATTGCTCCACATCATACGTGTCGTTTAGCTTAACTTATAGAATCTTGTATGGTCTTAAATATTTTGTGCATTGTATTTAGTATTTGTATTTTGTATTATGTATTTTTCGACTTTAGTCTTCAGTTGCGGAATGTAATATTCCTACTTAATGCTGTCTTGCGATTTCTTAACAGATCCGTGACCTTTCTCATGAGTATTCTTTATTACATCCATTTCCTTCAAAGATGGAACCATAAGTAAATCGATGCCATCCACAAACTTATTAACCTACAACATTCACAACAACTACATTTATTAACCTACAACACTCCGCCCCTAAGACTGTAATGATCATCATTCTTATCCAGAATAGCACGTTTTAGTAGCTTCAGCTTGTCATCCTCTTCTTGCAACTTAATTATCCTATCCGTTATATTATCAACTTCAATACTCAAAACGGTGTGCCTACTTAGAGCATCCACGTGATGCATTGTCGATCCTGGTCTGTGTTCGATTTTATGGGTATAGGTCTCAATTTCTTCGGCCCATCTCCATATCTCCCATGAGACTTCTCTCGTCCTCATCGTCTGGTTAAATGATACAGCCTAAACTGGATCTCCAACAAATACGTACGAAATTTTCTCAAAGATATTATCTTCATAGCTATGAAGCATTTGTTTTTCGAAACTCGTTTTGTGGCTGATACAATGAACTGGGTGAAGTTTACCATCCTCTGCGCATCTTTGTAATAGAACGGCTCCAAAACCTTCCTTGCTAGCATCAGTGTGCACCTCTGTTCCCCTTTTACGGTCAAAAATCACTAGTACTGGGCCACTAGTGAGTGCGGCTTTCAAACTACTAAACGCGTTTCTTTGTGTTTTTCAAAGCGGAACGTCTGATTCTTCTAGAGCATGTCACTCAAGGGTTTAGCGATGAGAACATACGACTTGATGAATTTGCGATTATATCCGGTTAAGCCCAGAAAGCTTTGGGCTTCCTTCAGTGAACTGGGTTCTGGATAGTTGACGACTGCGCGCACCTCTTCTTCTGACGGATACACTTTGCCCTTTTCAATGATTTTTCCCAAATATTAAATCCTTTCTTTCATAAATTGACATTTCTTAAAATTAATTTCCAATCCATAGCTACTACAGAGATCAAATACAATCTTCAACCTGTCGATTGCTTTCATCAGATCACTGGCCAGTACAATAACGTCATGAGAATAATCGACCACAATTCCTTTATTAACAAGGTTTCTGAAAATATGATTCAAAAATCGTTGAAAAACAAGAGATGAGTTACATAAACCGAAAGGAGCTTATGAAAATTCATACTGACTGCCGCTCGTTACGACTGAAGTGTATTTTCGACTTGATCCATTAACATCGACATGAAAGAATCAATTTCTTGAATCGATAGTATTAAATTCATTCGCATCTTCAAGTTTATCAATTCGTTCTTCGATTATTGGTATTGGATAACAATCCTTTTCAATTTTTTCATTCAATGAACGATAATCTACGTAAACACGATGAGAGCCATCTTTTTTCTCAGTTACTTACATCGGGCTGGCATATTCGAAGGAACTATTTCTGAATATACCTTCGCTTGTCCATTGCTTAATCTGTTTATCAACTATATAGCGATCAAAAAATGGCAGTCGGCGTGGTCGCAGATAAACGAGCTTGTCATCTTTCAGAGTAATGTTTAATTCAATATTAGTGCTCTTAGTTTTAATTGGCTCATACGTTTCAATTATGTTTCTAACCTGTAGTCTAACATCTTTGTCAGAAATCTCATCAAGATTACTTTGAATTTTAGATATTATCTCTATTGCTGCTATGAAGTTAGTTTCATAAGGCTTGACAACTTTAACACCATCTTCATCAAAATTCAAAGGCACTTGATTTAATATATCCCGACCGATAATAACTTTGTGATTCATAGCATCAAAAGGTACCATATGAAAATTCAATAAAAGGTTATGACCATTCATATTTACTTCTACTTTGAAATGGCTTCTGGTAGCCGCTTATCCATTCTTAAAGCCTCCTATCTGTGAATAAGAATCTTGTAATTTAAAGACTTCAAAATGGCCAAACTTGTCTTTTCTTATTGAGCTAATGGGACTGCCCATGTCTATACAAACCCTAACATTTTCACATTTTCAATGTTGATTGGTTGAAGTGGATCAGATTTATTTCCTGTATTAACAATATTGGCATTAGTTCGCAAGTCACTACTTTGTTTTCCGTTTTTACAATCAGCAGCAATATGACCAAACTCGTTACATTTGAAACATTTCGAACCACGACTTTTATACCCACAATCTTGAGATTGGTGCCCTTTTGTTCCATAGTTGTAGCAACGCATACCTACCCCTTCAGTTGTCTTTGTCGTCTTGTCGGTGATTTCTTTTGTTATGTGTTTACCTTTAAAAGAAGATTGACTTTTATCAGCATTTCCCGCATTTTCTCATAATTTTTCAGCTTCTTAAATTCGCTTGCAGACTTCGCACCATAAAGAATCACTTTTATTAGTTGTACTATCATTAATACCATTAATTACGTATTCAAACATAGCTTCCATCTCAATTTTTCCCCACGATGCTAGTTCGCGCATTACTATAAGATACCCTTGAAAACTTTCGGATTCTCTAATTTTGCGACTGAGAAAGCTTTGTATGCAATCGCGCAATCGTCACTTTTGTTGGAAAATCTTCAAGAAGTGCTTTCTTTAATTTATCCCATGATATTAATGCTGACTCACTTTGAACAAAAAGTTTAGCGAGTCCCTTCAGTAACATTCAGGCAAAAATATCTTTTTGAATATCTTCTTAGTCAAACAGTGTTGCAGCATCCTCAAAATCCGCGACCCATTTGACGATCTGAAATCGTCATTACCATTTAATTCTCTTTAAGTCTTTCCGACATCTCGAGACCCTACAGTAAACTTAACTTTTCCCTTACTTTGCAAATTACCTAAATCATTTCTTTCACCTGCAGCTTCACCCTCATCTGCAATACTATTTTTATTATTTTCAACTTCCTCTATACTATCAACGCCACCATCTGCTGTGTCACTGTCATTTGGTTGTGATACCGAAGAGTTAATATCTATCAAGGAATTTAAAATCTTCTGTCTGAGTCTTTCCTTGTCACCAGCGTAGTTTTAACCCAGAATCTTACGCATTGATATTAAACCTTCTACAGTAAACTTAGCAGAATATTCCATTTTGACACGACATTCATCAGAGTCTGCTTCAAATTCAAACTCAGAGAATTCAGGTAATTCATTCCTATTTGCCTTGTCTCCATCTTCTTAAAAAATTAGATTGCAAGAACAAATTATATTGTGGAACAAACATGGCTAGCTTACATCCGAGCTTACATCCAAAAACCGAGTACAAATTTGTACTCGGTTTTCAAATTCTAACTTATTTCTCATCCATATGATTGTCTTTACACCTGGTTTTTCGCAGTAAAAAAATGATTCACCCTCTCTTGGCGTCCTCATCTTGAAAATTCGTCTTTTCAATAGAAACCTGTTTCGTCTCGTTTCTGCGATTGCTTGGCTTCATCTTTCATCTTCTCCGAAATTCCTTAGAAACTTTTTTTTCTTTTTTACGTCAATCCAGGACGAGTCTCCAATTTGTAGGATCAATAATATGAATGTCCAGGAACTAGGAGAATAACTGATTCACTTTTAATTTACAAGAGAGATGTTTTATCAAAATAAAGAGCAACAATGCTCCAAAGATTTAATGTAAAGCTGGACACATCTCCCTCACATCGTGGTACGTCCTAGAATTTGAATGAATTGCCTTGAATGATGAGATGGAGATGATAGATGAAGAAACATCCATACGTATAAACGTGGGTAGAAAGATTATCGGTAGTGTAGAAGCCATTACTATAAGTAGAAATGTGACGAATAAAGCTTAAATTTCAGTAAATAGTTCGGAATATATGCGGTAAAACGCTAATAGACAAAGTCAGTAATAAGTGGATTCTCAACAAAATTTGGTGCAGAAGAAGCACTGATTGACAAGAGTGAAAGAAATTTGCTAAGATGGTTTGGTCATGTTGAGAGATGCCGCAGGGGAGACATGCCGCAAGAGAGACATTCCGCATGTGACTTGATATGGACTCAAATATCTTACATTTTCAAAACTTCGAATATGTAAACCTTATTAATATGTATTCATAACGTAAAAATAACCAAAAGTATAATATAACTTTTCAATAACGCCGGAAGAGATTGAGAGATACTTTTTACTTCGCATACACTCTTCTGAGGCATATAGTTTTATTGAAAACTCTATTATATTGGAAACCTGTACAAATTCATGTCTCTGAACGTAACTCCGCCATTATATTGAATCGAATTCAGAACTCTGCTATAATTAAGGGCCCATTTATTGCTATTAAAGGCCGTAGGTCCCAAATTCTGGGCTCTGAGTTTCCTGGACACTGACTTCATATAAGCTAGTACCGCATACCTGTAACTTCAAAACTTTTAATTTGAAAACCTGGGTTTCCTTAGAAATTAGGGGCTTATTTATGGCTTTCGATCTATGCTAGGGCCAGTTACGAAGTCCTTTATTTTTTCAGAAATGCCTGCGCACTCTGATTTCATATATGAGTCTGGCACCACCGAACTTATAATGACTGAAAAGAACTATAAGGCCCGAATTTCGGCCTCTGCAATTTTTAATAAGAATAGCTAGTGCGTTAAGTTCACATGAACACACAAAAAACTAAGGGTTCCATAATGTTGCAGCTCTGCTGGAAAACTGGTCCCTTTGGAATCTGTCAAAATCAGGTGTTAATCAAAAGTGGTTCTTTTGGAAACAGTTGACAATGCCATTAGTGGTAAAGGCTCTTTCACACGCCACATTTCTGCAAATACCACCGGAGTCAGAGTCCCGGGTTGTTTTCAGCGGAAAATGAATTCTTGTATAGAAAAATCACTGAGTCTCTTTCAGAACTCACAGATTCCATCATTTTGACGTTATATTGGGTGTTTTTGGCAGGAAATGGATTATTTTATAGAAAAATCAATAAGTCCTTTTAAAACCTCGCAAGTTCTATTATTTTGAGGTTATATTGTATGTTGATATTTGATGTTGATTTCCTTTAAAAACTGACGACTTCCATTATTTCAAGGTTATGTTGCACATTTTCTGGGGAAAATGAATTATTTGGCAGAAAAATCACTAGGAGTGCCATTTCATGTCAGCATTTTTCTGCCTAGTTCTGCGTTTGGCGTTTTGTCACTAGGCATTCCAGCCAATGACACAGTGCCTGAGGATGACTAGAAGGATGTCACTGGCTGAAATGCCTAGTGACAAAACGCGGTCCTCAGAATTAGCAGAAAAACACGATAATAGGGCGACATCCTCAAGTCGCTTCAAAACTTCACGAGTTCCGACAGAGAGAGTAGGTTCTATTTCAATACTATAAAAGTAAGCGAGGTACAGGCTGAAAGGTGCATACCAGAAAAAGTTTAAACCCTGCCTGCAAGCGGTTTGGCATCAGCCTTTTTTCGGTCTTTATTTTCGCGAGGGGTCCCTTTAAAAACGGACAAGTTCCATCCTTTCAAATGTATGTTGGGTGTTTTAAGTGGGAAATGGATTCTTTTATAGAAAAATCACTAAGTCCGTTTAAAACCTCACAAGTTCCATTATTTTAAGGTTATCTTGGGTGTTTCCTGCAGGAAGTGGATTCTTTTACAGAAACATTACTAAATCCGTTTAAAACCTCATAAGTTCCATTATTTTGAGGTTATGTTGGTTGTTTTCTGCAGAAAATGGATTCTTTTATAGGAATGTCACTAAGATCCTTTAAAAACTCGCATAATATTTTTTTACTTCTCTTCTTCTTCCAATTATTGAAAAAATATCTCAATTACCGTTTTATATTTTATCAGCAATTCAAGGAAGAGCAAAAGAATAAATATTAAAAATATAACCTCGAAATCACCAATCCGTTTGATTCAGAAATATACACCATCTTTTCCCGTGGAAATAATATTTTCGCGAAATAATATCATTTTCCCGCAAAAATGTGCAACTACAACCTCGAAATTAGCAAAGAGTTTCGCAAACAAATTCTTCGCATTAGCAAACATTTCTAGACAAGACCTGACCATTTTCGCGTAAGAATATAATTTTATCGCAAAAACTTGCAAACATAACCTCGAAATTACCAAAGAATTATTTTTAGACATGACTTGATCATTTTCGCGAAATAATACAATTCTCCCGCTGAAATAAACAAACATAACCTGGGAATTAGCATAGATACTTTGTGTATCCTTCACAACTTCTACTGCTATGTTTTATGTTTATGAAGTTTAAAGTGGGATTCACTTTTGCACTTCATGCCCTACGCGACGAAAAGCCGATTTCTGGATCTTCGCACAGTCTAGAAAATAACCAGCAGGGTCGAATTGAGGTACTATATTATACAGGAGTGCTCCACCTCTATTTTAATCGCCATTTTCGTACCTTCTAATTTAGCGTGAAGTTCAAGCTGTATACTTTGACAGTTAAGTTAGGTTAAGTTCTAACCCACCACTAATCGCCAAGTACAATAATTAATAAATATTCATAAATTAAAAATGGTTTATTGCAGTGCACCAACAGGCAATCATAATCACAATTGGTTTTTAAATCATAATTTGAATTGTGCGCCAAGCACAGTAGTACGAACATGGCGGTCGAGCACACCTGTATACTCTAGTATCTTAGGCCGAGTGTCTCCAAGCCAAAAATTCACGTTTGTGAATGTGCTTTTATCTTTACAAACACGCCAATTAAGCTAAAAAAAGCTGTTTACAGAAAAGTCCTTGTATCATTTCAAATTGAATAAAATCTTTACGACTTAAGTTTATTCATTTAATATCTTCGTTATTTTATCCATTACAAATACATTAGGATTAAAAATTTTTTTTATTAAATTATGATAATTGTCAAGTGAAAAGTGACTTCTCTGAATCTTGTTTCTTTTCGTGCCAATCCGCCAATAAAAGTGGTTCTTTTGAACGACATAATTTGATTCCTTTAGACACATTTTAGAAAATGAGTGAATTTCACACCGCAGTAATTCTCTTTTGTTGCATCTCCATTGGAACTCAAAAATTGATTCTATTTAACACTCTCATTTTTTTCTGTGAAGCAAGAACCGCCATACCCGTAATTTCAAAATTGTTCCCTTCATCGATCCCTGGTTTTCTTAGAAACAAAGGGCTTATTAAAGGCTCTTAAACGGTCCAAAGTATCCTATTCTCATGAAAAAAATTTTCGACTCTCAAAGTCTAGATAAACGAAAAGTGACTGAAAAACGGTATCCAACGACACCATTTGCTCTGCCAAAGAGATCTTCTTCAAGTCCCTGTACACGCTAAATATTGTAAATTCATAAACTGAATTTGATTCTCGTAGTTGAATCATAAGCTTAATTTCACAAATTATAAATGCTTGAAGTAGAACATGGGACTTGTCTTTTTTCATGTATATAGATCATGTTTTTTCGAAACACTCTCAATGAAGGCTGTACAAAAATCATGTAATGCTTTTTTATTTTTTTTTAGGGT
>JAUMHM010091388.1:0-26583 GCA_032362435.1 Melikaiella ostensackeni
TTTCAACTATTTATTTGTATATATTATACGGCGAGCGCAGAAAATCGTGCGCGAATATTATGATGAGAATGTATTCCGTTTTGTGTGTCCATTTTGGGAATGTTCTCCGGTTATCTTAAGCCGAAAAAAAATTGTACTTCGCGTTCTTGAGAAAAACGATTTTTTCATTTCTAACGATCAAGGATCTGATTTTTCTCCAAAATGACGCAAAAAATGAATGGCAGTTCATAGTTAAAAATTGTTCCCCTTCCTGAAATCTATAAAATTATAACCTTACTAAATGTTCATCTTATGTATTTTAACAGATGTTTCCAGAGAAATAGAAAAAGTCGATCAAAATCGATGAAAATAGCCTGTAGATTAACAAACTTCAACATTTCATTTTTAAAAACGTTTGTTTTTAGTTCAGTAACGGTATTAAAAGCATGTTCCATGAGATTATTAAGGTTCCTAAGCTTCAAATCTTAGAAAAATTGGGTTTTGTTTTTAAAATTGAAGAAGCATCATTTTTAACGATTAAAAATCTCATTTTTCTCAAAAACGACGCAAAACATGAATAGTAGTTCGAGGTTCAAAATTGCTCCCCTTTCTGAAGTCTATAGAATTATTTTCTAACTAGATGTTTTCTTCTAGTGCAATTTCACCTTACAATATCGGTATTTTAATTTTGCCTTACACTGGTTTCGTAAAAGTATTGCAAAATCGTCAATATTTGTATCATATGTTTGTACTTCTCAATACAGAATGCCATACTTTGTACGAAAGCTTTGGTTAAATAAAAAACTTGAATATTGTTGAATGATGTGTTTATTTATTTATACGGTCGAAAATACATGATTCTCCAAAAATATATCGAATTTTCCAGAAATATACAAAACTATAGAGAAAAGATATCGGAAGCTTGGAATTTTTTTTACCAGAACAAAGCAGGTCTGCTTTTAAAGGGGTCTAGGGCGGCCTCAAAAGGGCAAGCGATTTCGGCCAGCCCAAAAATGGGCGGCCAATTTTTGAGTGATTGAAAAGCACGGTATAAGAAAATGCGACAATTTTTGTGCGTCCTAAGAAGGACAGCTAATTTTCTGGGAAGCCTGAGGCCTGAAATCTCCTGTTATGTGCTTGGGCTGCCTCTGCTAAAAGCGCCGGTGACGGATCATGCACTTTCAATTGTGCAAACCAGACCGGGCCATGTCTCATTGTTACATATATGTGGTTTGGAGGTGGTAAATAAGTGGCGCTATGTCGAGAAGTGGGTTTGTACAATGTGAAAGTCGACTCAACTATAAAATATGCGTTCTGTCCTAGACGTATTTCAGCTAATACTTGGAGATTATTTTGAGGGTTTGTAACAGGTTTCTCTGTTCCGATCAAACATCCCTCAAGATGATGCTCCAATCGCGTTCGTATGAAAACATTAGGACTTGCAACAACATCTGCCGCTCCAGGATTCATCCACCAAGGTACATAGTCGGGATCTTTAAGTTCGAGTTCTCCTTTAAATTCAGACTGATCGCTCATTTTTATGAAAACGTGGTTATAATAAAGATGTTCTGGAGCTCCACCAGCACCTAATTAGAAAAAATTACATTTATTGCGTGTCACGAAAGAACGAATTTTGTTCATTCGTTTTTTTATAATATTGTACAAAAATTCTTGTTCTCATACACTAGAAATTATTTTTAGTTAGTTATTGGTTTTAATGAATTTGACAATCTTAAAAGAAATGGCATCACTAAGAAGTTAAACAAACATAAATTTCAACTTTGTTGTTAAATGAAAAATTTTGCTTTACACGGCCTTAAAGCGGTTAAAACTTTTTTTTTACGTGCTAAAGAGTGGCTGGATGTTTGAACACAGATGATCAATTTAAACTCGAGCACTCAGAGAAAAATTATGTTTAAATTTAAGAAATTGTTCCTTTAAATTCATTTTTTAAAATTCGAATTAAGAGTACTGGGTTACAACAAATAAATATTTGTTGATTTTAAATTTATTGTTATTATTTCATTTATTTATTTTTTTACATTACTTTACTCACTATAAAAATAATTCAAATTTTATTTTCGGTATAAATAGTTTATTCAACTATAAAGTTTTTTCTAGGTAAAGCGCTTGAAAAAAGTAACCATGTTTGACAACATAGGTAATATTTTTTAGAAATAATTATTATTATATTATATTATACTTACGTTGCAAGTGAAGAAACCCCACGAAAGTAAGAAAGAAAATGTTAGTGATAATATTCATTTTTACTTAATAAAAATGACAGAGAAACGAAGAATATTTGTTTTGTAACTTGGCATAAACAATAACTCGATAACTGACTCCTATATGTACTAACTTTCATCACATCCATTCGATGACAACGCTTTATTTGTTCTTTAAATTAAATAAAGTAAGAGGAGGAAGATTGTTGAACTCAAATATCAAAATTTTCCGTATTTTCGATACTTACTACACATAGAACCTTCAGAATTATTAAAGATGAAAATATGTGTTACGGATCACCTTCGGAATCATTTTCCGAGTCTCTCAAGATGAAATAATGTTAATAATATGCGTGTTTAAGAATCGAAGTGTTACGCAAAATGAAAATGAGGGCAAATGGTTTTTCAGAAAAATAAAAATAATTTCATTTACGAATTAGGAAAGACAACAATTATACCAAGCAATAATTAGGAATAATAGAAATTATGTCAAATAGGAAATCAGAAATATAAAAATTATGGAAAATAATAACAATAATAAGAGATGGAATCGTCAAAAAAATATTTTAGTCACTTACAATTACACGATATTTTTAATAATAATTAACTTTGTATTCTTGTCGTCAACTCACCTGAAATAGAAGAAAAAAATATCATGAATATTCATATTTTTCTAGTTCATTTAGTTATACAATTTTCGACCAATTTCATCATTTTTGTGTGATCTCCATTCTATTTTGACGAATGACTTTCCAAGAAAATGGGATTATTTCCATTTTTTCTTAACATCAAATTTAGAAGCCAAATTATTCGATTAAAAGATTTTACTTTTTCGCGGCCAAGATTTCCTGTTCTTGCCTGTTTTATCTTATTGGACCTATCCACTATAGAATACAATAAATTGAAATGAAATGAAATTCTAAATAAAATAAGACTTTTGATCAAATAAATTTTTAATTGAAATAAAATTCCAAAATATGAATGCAAATTTCTTCCACAAAAAAATCTTATTATTATTCATAGCATTTCGAACATTTTCTTATATAAATTTGAATGATTCTAAACTCAAGTAAAAAATAAAGCCTTGGCGGATATAAAGTTGAACCAACCAAAATATATTCTTACAAATGGATTTTCTGTTATTATGATCATGAGTAATCAAACAGAAAAAAATGTCAAATAAAGTAAAGCCACTAAATAGTGCTACGGAATTTTCCGTAAGACTAGTCTGGTCAAGTATAACTCTAGGTCTTATAGTTGAGGAAAATTCCGTAACATTAGCCCTGATAAGAAAAAAAGTTAGAAGAGTAGAATTTGTGCTTTTAAAAAGTCAAATAAAATTGACGTTACACAAAATACCGTTATAAACAAAAATAAACGTGCATATTATTTTTATTCTTTATTTATTTTTAAAATTTGATTTATTCTCGGATTAATTTTTCAAATTTGAGTAATATTGTTGAAAAACATAACATGATTCTATCTTTGCATCAAAAAAAGTACATTCATATACGTAGTATGCCATTTGTTATTAGGAGAAATAGGGAAATTGAATAGCATCTCTTATTTCATTGATTTCCTGCAGTACAAAAAACGCAGCGCGTCATGTTGATGTTTCATTTTAAAAAAAAGTTGATAAGGATGATCATTAAACCGATGCTCTCAGGATGAAAACAAAGTATAAGGCTTAATACCTTTGTTTGAAATTTTGACGATAGATTTTAAGAAACATCATTTCTAACATGTTTCGAGGCTAATTTATACATCCTCATCACTCCCTAAATCTTATTTAGTGAAAATTAATGGAATGGAATAGTAGAAAGTTCACGAGTTTATTTTGCTAAAGTCAATTAGTGAAAATATTGACTAACTCGTCAGTGATTTTTATTTCTAATCAATTAGTTATCTCTTCTTGTCAATTATTTTTGTTATAAATGATGAAGTGACGTGTGACATTGAACGAGTGTCAGTTGCGTGCTCTTGTCTTTTTTCCAATTTCGTGGCATTTCTGTGTGTGCACAGATTGTAGAAATTATTTTTAGCGTGAATAAAGTAAGATAGAATGTACTAAATGTGTAAATGATTTGCATCTTTCTATTCGAAAGCAATGACTTGTAAATACATTATGTTAGTAGAGATGACGTAGTCTGTTTACAAAAGTTTCACAATTTTCCTAATGCCGCCTTTTCATTGTACCAATAAAGTAGAAAATATTTAAAAAATCGCGTTCGTTTATTAACTTATCCATTTGTGATAATTTCCATTCCTATCATTTTTATTAACTAATACAGCTTGAGACAAATTCATATATTTTCAATGAGAAATTAGTCGTTTCCCAGGCGAAAAAGTTATGCATAGTGGAGAAAATTTTGTAAAATTTGTTCCACTATGCATAACTTTTTCGGCTGAGTTTCTGATATAAACTACTAAAATTTTTGACCAACCTAATAAGATCAAATCACATGCGTACAAAATTAATAATTATAAAATATAAAATAAAATTTCATCATGTAGAAATCAAGCTTGCAAATACTGCATACATAAAATATATCTGCAGGCCATGGCTGGCGCCATATTATCTGAGTTTAACTTCAATATTATTTCTCAAATATTAGGTGAATGTAGAAAGAAACATATAAAAGAAAAAAGCATATCGTTTTTTTATGATTTACAGTACCAAGCATGTGTAGTAAGTCTACCAGAGTTGCGTATAGTAAATTGATTTATAGCATACTACATGTCTGATCTAATTTGGAAATCATTTTCTTTGATGGAAACTTATTAAATTTCAAAGAATGATTGGTAAGAGCCGTTTAAAAAAAAGAAGTAATTTTTTATCGAACTACATTTCCGAAATGTTTTTCAGAAAGTAAATTTTTAGAAGTAGCATTTTCTTTGAGATCTCTACATTTATTTAAAAAGGTCCTAAAGTAGCGCGAGATCAATCTGACAATAATCTGCAGCGGGTGAAAATAAATGAAAAATATTAATTATGATATAAACAAATTAGTGGCAAATAGTGATTGCTATGGGTTTTTTTAACGTTCAGCTCACTGAAATCCATAGTTTTGGTATAAAATATTGAAAAAATTAATGTTTGATTGCGACTCATTGAAAATAGATGCGATTTGGCAATTACTCAAACGATTTTCGGAAACAGATTTACAATTTGACTACTATTTAATAAATGGGATTAATTTTTTGTCTTTATTATGCCATTAATTATGAAAATAATTCAAATTAATTCTGAATCTGGTTCTGAATGTGGAACAGAACACTACCTCATAGTTTCGAAAATGAACCTTACGCTGTTTGAAATTTCTATAGCGATGTTACTATAAATATACTGGAAAAATATGCCTACACGTATAATAAATTAACTATACATATTCAGTACTCTGTATAAAGATTAATCAACATCACCTGGAAATATCAATTTCTCATGATTTCAATTATGAAAAATTATGTTGGTGTCTGGCCAACTTCATTAAACATTCAAATAAACTACATTCCAATATATTATAAAACGAGAGTTTCGAAGATTTTCAAAGGAAATGACTCCCACAAATTTTCAGAAAAGACTAGAAAGAGGAAGAAGATCAGTACTAGGGTGGTTCTTATTCTACTTTTTTGGAAATCGTTCGCTCTCAGTCGCGATAGTGGTGCAAATACCCAAAAATAGAATGTCCAAATTTTATCCAAATCGTCTAATATTTACCCATCGTCCCAGGCGCTTCAAGTGTCCCATAAGATTAATATAAGGGGAAATTGTGAAATGGCGTTTAATTAAAATACCTTTTTCACTTTTGATTCAAATCAATCTTTCACATAGGACAAAAATCTCTATATAAGGCTTGAAACATACTAATTCGAAAAAAATTGAAATTTCCAAATTTTCCAAAATGGCGGATCTAATAATTAGTTTTAGTAGGTAGCATGGTATGTTTAAACATCGTAAATAAATCTGATAAATCACTATAAATTAGATGGTGGATAGGGAAATTAAAAATTTGAAAAAAATCAAAGATGACGGCCAATTAAATAGTCCAAAAATGGCTCATTTTCGCAGTTTTCAATGAATTATTTCAAAAGTCTGCTAGGAAAAAAAGTTTGACTTTACAAATTATCCTATGATCCCAAAAGTCCAAAATTATGAAATTTTTTTCCTCGTTTACATAATTCTGTTTAGTGTAATACAGCTTGCAACAAAATTGAGATATTTCATTTTCTTAATAAATTTCAAAAAATTCTTAGGAAATTTCCAAAATGTCTTCAGCTGTTCGGTTTTTGGATTTGAGAATTCAAATTTTTCAGAATCAAAAAATTGCCTTTCGGTAAAAAAATTATGGCTCATTTTTTTTATATTAAGTTTCCGCCAGTGAACAGTAATAAAAAATTACAAATTGGAAATAAATTTAACTTTGAATCCACCCTTAGTTCTCTTATCGCAAAACTTCCAAAGTTTTTCAAGCTACAGCAGCGAAAACATTTTTAAAATGAAAATAGTCACACCCCCTATTTGAATCAAAAAGAAAGAGGCAATTATCCTTATTACTTCATAAAATATAGGATTTAACAAAAAATGCCCCCTTGTTTGAAAAAAAATGAAAAAGTGTTTGTTCATCCGCTCCTCAAGAATTATTATTTCAATAGTTTTGTTCAATCATCAAACACACAGGAAAACTTCAAAGGAAATACATCATTGAAAAAATTTAGTTCATTTGAAAAAAAAATTATAATTGAAGATGCTTGAACTATTGCTCGAGTGCAAATTATATATTATTTTCTCAATTCAAACCACATCAATTTTACTTCCGGAATAAAAATATATATCTGGTGTAGCAATTTCGGAAAATAAATGAAAAGCACTAAGAAACGTTTGTCTGGTCCTAAATTTTTATAATAATAAAAAAAGCAAAAAAAAAGTTTTTTTTAGGAAATTTCCAAAGTGTCTTCCGCTAAAACAGCCGTAACATTTTTAAAATGAAAACAGTCACACACATCTCTTTCAAGAATCTCCAGATCATGTTCCCGACCTCACGATAATATTCAAACACCCCAAAAATTACTCCTAGTTCTTTTATCGAAAAATTACTAAACTGTCTGCATTTAAAATAGCTATAAATTTTTCAAAATATAAATATTCATACAGATCACATTGAAAAATCTCCAGATTATGTTTCCAATTCTACAATAATATTCAAACACCTCTAAAATCCATTCCTAGTTCTTTTAGCAAAAAATTTCCAACTGGTCTTCATCTAAAACGGTCATAAATTTTTTTTTATTAAAATAGCCACTGAGGTTTCATAAAACTGCAATTATGTTCTTAACCATACAACAATATTCAAAGAGTCATAAAATCCATCCCCATCACTTTTAAGGAAACAGTTCCGAATTTGTCTGTGTAAAATGGCCTTACAATTTTATGGCTGTTTCACATGGACACACTTTGAAATTGTTCCGCTAAGGTGATAGGAGTGGTTTTTGGGGTTGTTGAATATTATTATTTTAATTCTCTCAACAAACGCAGAATATCTGAAGAAAGAATTATTGTTAACGTTGATTATCCGTATCATTAATCGCGGAAAATAGTGCTGTCTCATAAAGTATAGGAAAAGCGCACATTTCTAGACAAACAACAATGGTTGAAACAAATCAAAATTATTTGACAAGTAGATGTAAGCATTTCCCGTACCCAACAAGAATATTT
Source organism: Melikaiella ostensackeni (assembly GCA_032362435.1). Classification (NCBI taxonomy): domain Eukaryota; kingdom Metazoa; phylum Arthropoda; class Insecta; order Hymenoptera; family Cynipidae; genus Melikaiella; species Melikaiella ostensackeni. The sequence goes on from JAUMHM010091388.1 coordinate 7,918, forward strand.
TATTCCAAAAATGTGCAAAAAAGTTCTGAAGTTTTTATGCGTAGCTAACAATTTCTTAGTGGAAAATTAATTACAATTGACCGTAAATGTTGCTGGTGGTAAAATAATGTAGTGCTTTTTGAGTGCCGAAATTGTAGTTTCATTTTGCTTTCCTGATTTTCCGGAATGCAAGTTGCAATTGGGAATTGCTGGTACTTTGAGTTTTGTGGCAAGAAGATGGAAGGGAATTTTTGTTTAATTTTTTTGTTTTTTATCCGCCATTATCAGTTGGTGCACAGGTGTTTGGGACATCCTGTTTACATATAAAATTTGAACTACAGCAATCGAGTCGATTTGAAAATGGTAAATTTCATGGAAAGTAGACTTTGCAGCCTTCTAAATATGTCAAAGAAAAACGAAGGTTTCACTAAAATTATTTCCATGGAATTTTTGTTTAGTATAATATACCTTATAACATTATACAAAAGCAAGATCGCTGAAATTGAAAATTAGGATTTGGCAGCTTTTTTAACTCAAATGGAATGTATTAAATTCATATATTAAATTTATTTATAAATAATTCAGGCCTTATTAAATTTAAGACTTGGCAAAGATAACATTGAATAAAGAAAAATCTGTTTTGCTGAATACTTTAACTTTGAGCCTATGTTCATATAATTTACATATGACATAGTTTATTTAATAACATATATACTACTACGACATAAAACAGAAAATCCTTGGGCAGCAATATATTTGTGTTGACCGAACGTTATTCTCTACTAAGACTTCAATTTAAGAATTAAATGGATTTATACTCTCATTCAATGTAATGGTACAATTTTCCAGTTTTAATTTGAATTTGATTTGCTACCGTCAATATTGATGTTCGATGTGAAAATTCATCATTTACATGTCAATATCATTTTTAGATACTCATCGTTAATCATTAAAGATTTGGATTTATGTGAATTCGGACCTATCCAGCATTTACTAATTCGATAGTGGAAAACTGCTAATTGCTTAGTGAAAGTTTATGAATTTCTTTAGGGCTGTATGTATAATTTAAGAAAGGTGATAGCAATCAAAAAAGTAACAAATAGAAAAGTTTCCTAAAATAGCGCGATTGTGTAAAATTTTTAACTTTATTGAAACAATGAGAGGGCAATATTGTGAAACTTGTAAATAGTCTACGTCACCTCTACCAACATAAGGTGTTTACAAATAACTGCTTCAAAAGAGAAGAACAAGAATTATTTACACACTTGAACGATTTTACTATAATTTATTTCCATTAAAAAGTATTTATTCAATCTATGCACTCACGGAAGAACCATGAAATTTGATCAATCACAACCAAAATAATGTATATTACTATTAATTCAAAGCTTTATCTAATTTGAATACGTTCCATTCTAAGGGATTCAAAATTGAAAACTCAACTCTCAAGCATGAAAAGCTGAAAATTTTTAATTTAAAATGTTCCTAGAACTATAAATAGAATAACTATAAATTTTGAATTCTTAGATTTCTACAATATCATATCAGAAACCTGCTTCATATTGACCTATTTTTTGCTCTTTTCGGTCACTTTTTAGGCCCAATATACGCCCTCATTCAATGTTGGTTCATTTTGACTAGAACCCAGTAAGCATGGATCTAACAATAATTTTATGTGAAAAAAATAGTGTTTTCAAACAAATGAAATTCAAAAAATTTCGAATTCATTTATAATACTTGCTTATTGCTAATATCTCGTAACGAATTGCTCAATGGCAGACAAAAAAAAATGTACTTTCACCTTGCCATCATCCCCTTGTGAATATATTATTCACTGTTGGAGAATAATATACCATTAGGTTGGTCCAAATTTATACCTGTAGAAATTTTATTTTTATTTTTGTGAATGAACTCCCCCAATTCGTTGGTTTTGCAGAAAGAGAAAACCCCTATTTTTTCAAAATGATCAGCATTAACTCGTGCCGCTGTTCTTTCAAAATCAACACAGGGTTTTGAATGAAAAAAGCTCATTTTTCGAAAAAATTGATAAAAGAAGTACTCGTTATTGAGTTTTTGTAAGTTAAAGTTCATTGATTTCCTAAGGAATATTCGAGGAATGATTTTTACCCAAAAAATTTTTATTTTGACGCTTCCAACCCCCCTTGAATTGTTCGCGGAATATACCCCAAAATTGCAAAATAGCTATTTTATGCATAATTCACGGTGAAAACGGTATTCTTTCGATTTTTTCCAACATCATTAATTTATATTCGATAAGTGACAAGTTTTCAAACATTTTTTAAGTAATTTTAAACAATTACTATTTGCTTGAACAATTTTTTCCCCTGTAAATCGGGAAATTTTATTTTTTTCTATTATTGATGACACAACGAATGTTAAGAGTCATATTTTTCTGTTAAGGATATTTGGCAATTATTCAAACAATTTTAATTTGTTTGAACAATTTTTTCCCCTGTTAATTGTGAAAAGATATTGTTTTCTGAAATCGAGTATACAACTCACGAATGCTATGAGTAATGTTGTTTGTTTAAGATATTTGAAAATTATTAATTAATTTTAGATCGATTTCGTTGAACATGAATAATTTATACTATAATACCGATTTTAAGTAACGATCTACATACAAATTATTTTCAGTTCACAGATTCCATTAATATACGAGGGTGGTTTTAGGGAAAAAGAGAAGTACTTTCGTTAGAGAAATCGAATTTAATTGTTGAAACAAATGATTATTGTTTGAACAGTTAAGATGACGTTCCGAGATAAGGAAATACTGAGTAGTAAGCGACGTGATGTAAGAGATTCGAAAAAAATATAATTTTCTCCACCTTCTCTATGAAAAGGTGCAGTAAATTATTATTAATTGTTGGAAGAATTGCTGAATATTCTTATCAAAAAAATATTACCCTCAACATTCCTTAATTGTGTCACTAATTCCAGAAAATAATAACTTTTAACGTTTTAAAGAGGACAAAAACTGTTTAAATAATTGCCAGAAATCCTTAAAAATTTATTTCTCTCAACATTCATTCACTGTGTCATTAATTGAAAATTTTAAGTTATTGAAAAATACTTGAAAACTTATCACTTGTCGAATGAAAATGAATCACGTTGGAAAAAATTTGAGAAAAAAACGTTTTTGCCATGAATTTTACATGAAACTGCTATTTTGCATTTTTATGGTATTTTCCGGGCATGATTCAAAGGGGTTGAGAGGGTCAAAATAAGAATCATTAAGTGGAAATTATTCATTGAACATTAATTAGGATGTGACCAAACTTCAATTTACAAAAAGTTAATAATAAATATTTCTTTTATCCATTTTTTCGAAAAATGAGCTTTTCTATTCAAAACCCCATGTTAATTTCAAAAGTTTTGGGACGCAGGTTAATGTTGACCACTTCGAATAAAAAAGGGACTTTCTTCCTCCGAAAAATGAACACACTGGGGGGGAGGGAGTGTTCGATCACCAAAAATCAAGAGTCAAATAATTGTTTTTCTAAAACAGTGTTCTAATAGGCACAAGTTGTCTTCTACGAATCAGCAAATAAAAAGCTGTACACATTTATTGAGACGGTTGAGATCTCTAGATACGTGAAGAAAATTGGCATCGTTGGAAATATTAAAATTACGGACATAAGATTTTTTGCAAACATATTTAATCTATTCCAAGTTAATTATACTTTTCAGGATCCCCCTATGATATTTCATTATGTAGTTATGTTTTCAATTATCAAAATTTTGTTTCCTCGATTTTTTTTCTAACTTTTTCAGAGATATTGGTAAGATTGTACAATATGAAATCAGAAGCCGGCTTGAAATTCCGCAATTTGAAATTGGAAACATCCAAAAATGAAAAATTTCAAATTCAAAGCATGTGAAAAAATAATTCTGGAAAAGTATCTACATTTAAAATTTTGGAATGTTCCGGGTTGAACGATTAAAAATGAAGAGATTTACAAAGAAGAATTTAGAAAACTCTTCTAATTCAATTGGAAAAAAGTAAGCCACTTAAGATTCGTAGAAAATTACAAATTCTATTAGTCGAAATATTTAATAATCCGATAGTGAGTAAGTACTAATTGCTTCGAGAAAATATATTAATTTGTTTAGGAATGAATTTATCAATTAAAAAATGGTTATAGGTATGTGAAACGTGACAAATAGAATATTTCAATTAAAGAACGCGATTGTGTAACATTTTCATCTTTATTGAAACTATAATCCTGAAGCTTACAATTAGTCACATTAGAGTAACGAAAGGCTACGAAATGCAATGAAAAGCAGTTGCATTCCCAATAAAATATTAGAACTTTTAAGCCAAAAAGATAAATTTTTTAGAAGACAGTTGAATTTTCAATCCCTGTGTTAAATTTTCGAAAGTAAAGTTCATTTTCAACCAAGAAAGGTGATATTTTTACCACAAGAGATGAATTGTCCACCAAGGGATTTAATTTTTTATAAAAAGACGAATTTAAAAAAAATACATGAATTTCCAACCAAGCAGTTGAATTTTTAAATTACAAACATGAGTTTCAAACAAAAATGGAACACTTGATAAAAAATTACTTTTAAATGAAAAATCGAATTTTGAACGCGTTGAATTCAACGAAGAAAGATGATTTTTTAAATAAAATAGTTGAATTTTCAAGTTATAAAGGAAAAATTTTCAATCGAAGTGGTGAATCTTTAAAGAAATAAATTTTCAACAAAGTAGTTCAACTTTCAACCCAATAATTGAATTTTTAACCAAAAAAATCAATTTCTCACTAAAAAGATCAATGTTCTACCAAAAAGGACGAATTTTCAACAAAATACGAGCACATTAATTTTTAACAAAGTTGTTGATCTTTAAAACCAAAAAGATAAATTATCTACAAAAGAGTTGAATTTTCAACCCAAATATATGATTTTTCAACAAAAAAGTTAATTTTCTACCAAAATGAATGAATTTTCAACAAAATCTATGAATTTAACCAAAAGAGACGAATATTAACAAAATACATGAATTTCCAGCAAATTAGTTGAGTTTTAAACTAGAAAAGATAAATTCTCAACCAGATTGTTCAATTTTTAACGAAAACATATCAATTTTAAACCAAAAATAGAATAGTTGAATTTTCGATTCGAAAAATTCATTTTCAACCAAAAATGAGACGAATTTTGAACACAATAGTTAAGTTGTCAAGCAAAGACTTGAATATTCAACCAAAAAATGAGCTTTCAACAAAATATTTCAAGTTTCAACCAAGTAGTTGAATTTTAAACCAGAAAAGAGGAATTCTTAAATTAAATGTAAAGGTTGATATTTCAACCAATAAAGATTTTAAACCAGAAGCACTTCAATTCATTCAAAAAAGACGAATTCTTGAAAAAAGGGCAAAAGAGGGAAATAGGGGAAGGAGTGTCAAGTCTGAAATATGAAAGTGATTCTCAAACATGAAAAATTATTATTAAACTGTACCGTTGCAAGGCCATATTTCGAAAATTCGCAAGCTTTGTTGAAATTTATCATCAGAAAATGTGCTTAACGTTATCTAAAAGCGGATATTTGAAAAAAAATTGTACATTTTTTATTTAAGAACAAAAATTAAAAAAAGTTGACTTTTGAAGTATAACAGTTTTTAAAAAATAATTAAATTCATTCAAAAATACCTAGAAAACATTAAACAACTATCCGAAAAAGACGTTCAATAGCAACGTAAATGTTTAAAAATTTATTGAATTTGTTATAAACAAATAAGTGCATCAAAATGATTTCGTGTGGATTGACAGCAATTCGTTACTTGATTCGCCCTAAATTCAAAAAATTTATGGACAAAAAGAGTTTTTTAGTTGAATTATTGGAAGTTTATAAATAATTTCTTATTTTATAAGCAAGTTTTAAACACACTCATCCATATCAGGTATTTATGATGGGATAAATGAAGATTTTCCTACGAAGTCAATCATATATTACCTGGAAATAAAACCTAAGTATCATATTTGGTCATCCAATAGAAATTGATAATTGCTTAAACAATTATAATGATTAAATTCTCTATCTGCTTATTTTCAGACGTACAAACTTGTTTTTTTTTCGACGCAATCGACTGTAAATAACTAACTTCTAAATTTTTTAGGATATTTCGATGACAATAAATAATTTTTATTTCAAACAACAAGTGTTTAAACAAATTTTAATCATGTTATGTATTCATAAATAAAATTTCACTCTTTTCACGGACTAAACAGCCAGTTATTTAGAAATGACTTCTTGCTATGAATTGCTAACATAATCGTTCAAACAAATTTAATTAATAAATGCATTATTTAGCTATTCTCCAGCATTTAGAAATTGTTCTTTTAGTTTAATCAACTGATGATAACAAATTTTTAAACTTTTTTAGAAACTTCGATAACAATATACTATTTTTATTAGTGTTAACTTTTTTAACATTTTAGGAATGTTCTCCGGTTATCTAAAGCCAAGAAAGGAGAAGATCGTACTTCGCGTTTTTGAAAAAAACGATTTTTTCATATCTAACGATTAAAAATCTGATTTTTCTCCAAAATGACGTAAAATATGAATAGCAGTTCATAGTTAAAAATTGTATCTCTTCCAGAAATCTATGAAATTATACTCTCTCTAGATGTTTATTTTGTGTATCTTAATAAAATTTTCAAAAAAAATAGAGAAAGTCAATCAAAGTCGACTAAAATAGCATGTAGATTAACGAACTTCAACATTTTATTTTTAAAAACGTTTGTTTTTACTTCAGTAACAATGTTAAAAACATCTTCCATGAGATTATTAAGGTTGCTAAGCTTCAAAGTAAAGAAAAATTAGGTCTGATTTCTGAAATTGAAGAAACATCATTTTTGACGATTAGAGGTCTCATTTTTCTCGGAATCGACGCAAAATATGAATAGCACTTCATAGTTCAAAATTGTTTTCCTTCCTAAAATCTATAAAACTATATACCTTACTAGATGTTTATTTTGTATATTTTAACAAAATTTTCCAAAAAAATAGAAAAAGTCAATAAAAATCGACTGAAATAGCATGTAGTTTTATGAACATCAACATTTTATTTTCAAAAACGTTTGTTTTTAGTTCTGTAGCAAGGTTAAAAACATGTTCCATGAAATTATAAAGGTTCCTAAGCTTCAAAGTAAAGATAAATTGTTTTCCTCTCTAAAATTGAAGAAACATCATTTTCAATGTCTATTGAATTATATTATTTCTAGATGTTTTTTTTTGTAGCGCAATTTCACCTTACAATATCGGCATTGTAATTTTGCCTTACACTGGTATTGTAAAAGTGTTGTAAAATCGACAATATTTGTACCATATGTTTGTACTTCTTAATGCGGAATGCCATTGTAGGAAAGCTTTGGTAAAATAAAAAAACTTGAATATTGTTGAATGACGTGTTTATTTATCTATATGGTCAAGAATACATAATTTTCAAAAGATATATCGAAATTTTCAGAAATACACGAAGCTATAGAACAAAGATATCGGTGGCTTGGAATTTTTTTTATCATGACAAAACAGGTCTGCTTTCACTTCTGTCTTTTTTTTTGCTTATTAACTCTGCAGTCGAAAAAACTAGTAATGACAATTGAAAAGGGCGTCGAATTTTTGATTGGCCCAAAAAGGCGTCCGATTTTAGGGAGGCTCAGATAGGCCAATCTTAGGACGGCCTAAATTGGCCTGAAAAGGGCGCCAAATTTTAGGGTGGCCTAGGCAGGCCAATTTCTTGACGGCCTAGGATTGCATATAAAAGGAGGCAAATTTTAAGGCGACATAGGGTGACCAAAAAGAAAAGCATTGTTGTGGGTGACCTAGGACGGCCGAAAAGTGCGGACAATTTTTGGATAGCCTAGGGCGTCTAATTTCATAGTGGTCTAGGCCGGCCTCCAGAGCGCAACCGTAATGGCGCGACCTGAGATTTCCTGATACGTGCTTGGGCTGCCTCTGCTAAAAGCTCCGGTGACGGATCATGCACTTTCAGTTGTGCAAACCAGACCGCACCATGTTCCATTGTAACATATATATGGTTATGAGGTGGTAAATAAGCTTCACTATGTCGAGAAGTGGGTTCATACAATATGAAAGGTAACACAACTAAAAAATATGCGTTTTCTCCTATAAGTATTTCAGCTAATTCTGGATCATTAACTGCAGGGTTTGTGAGAGGCTTATCTATTTCGATCATAAGTCCCTCAACATGATGCTTCAATTGCGTTCGTATAAAAACGCGAGGTGCTGAAACGAACCTTGCCTGTCCAGGATTCATCCACCAAGGTACATAGGTGGGATCTCTAAATTCGAGTAATGCTTTAAAAGTAGACTGATCCCTCATTTTAATGAAAACGTGGTCGTAATCAAGAAGTTCTGGAGCTCCACTTGCACCTAATTTTTGAAGAAAAAAAATGACCTTTATGGCGAAACACGAAAAAACGACTTTTGTTTATTCGTTTTTCTATAACATTATAAAAAAATTTTCTTGTCCTAATCCACTAGAAATTATTTTCAGTTAGCTATTGGTTTTAATCAATTTGACAATCTTGAAAGAAATGGTTTGACCAAAAAGTTAAACAAACATAAATTTCAACTTTGTTGTTAAATAACAAATTTTGCTTCACACAGCCTCAAAACGTTTAGAACTTTTTTTGTGCAATAAAGAGTGTTTGGATGTTTGAACACTGATGATCAATTTAAGCTCAAGCACCAAGAGAAAACTTATGTTCAAATTTAAGAAATTGTTTCTTCAACTTCATTTTTTTAAATTGAAATTAAAAGTACTGGGTCACAAGAAATAAATATTTGTTTTTTTTAAATGATGACTTTTCTCCTTCTTTCAATTGAAGATATGATTTGTTCGATTCTGTTCGTCTAATTGAAGAAAATTTGATTCTAACAAAGTACAGGCTTCATCTACAAGCTTCTGCTTCAAAATGGAAAAACAAGAATTATTTAACACTTTATTTTTTTTCTTACATATTTTACTCACTATAAAAATAATCCTTATTTTATTTTCAGAATAAATAGCTCATTCAACTATAAACATTGTTCTAGGTGAAGCGTTTGAAAAAAGTAACCACGTTTGAAAACATAGGTAATTTTTTTTATTAATAATAATCATAATATTATATTATGCTTACGTTGCAAATGAAGAAACCCCACGAAAGCAAGGAAAAAGATGTTAGCGATAATCTTCATTTTTACCAAATAAAAATGCCAGAGAAACGAAGAATGTTTCTTTTGTAACTTGGTGTGAACAACAGCTCGATAAATGACTTCTATACCTGTATATACTAACTTTTATCACATCCATTCGATGACAACGCTTTATTTGTTCTTTAAATTGAATGAAGTAAGAGGAGGAAGATTGTTGAACTCAAATATCAAAATTTTCCGTATTTTCGATACTTACTACACATAGAACCTTCAGAATTATTAAAGATAACAATATGTATTATACATCACCTTCGGTATTATTTTCCGAGTCTCTCGAGGTAAAATAATGCTTATAATATGCGTGTTTAAAAATCGAAGTGATACGTAAAATGAAAATGTAGGCAATTGGTTTTTCAGAAAAAGACAAATTATTTTAATTAGAAATTAGCAAAAACAACAATTATGCCAAGCAGTAATTAGGAATAATAAAAATTATGACAAATATCGAATCAGGAATATAAAAATCATGGAAAATAATAACAATAATAAGAGTTGGCATCGTCAGAAAAATATTTTAGTTACTGACACACGATGTTTTTAATAATAATTAACATTGTATTCTTCTCGTCAAGTCACCTGAAATAGAAGAAGAAAATACCACGAATATTAATATTTTTCTAGCTTATTTAGTAATACAATTTTCGACTAATTTCATCATTTTCGTGTCTTCTCCATTCTATTTTGATGAATGACTTTTCAAGAGAAAGGGATTTCTCCCATTTTTTTGTTGTTTGAATATCAACTTTAGAAGTCAAATTATTCGGATGAAAGATTTTAGTTTTTTGCGGCCGTGATTTCTTGCTCTTGCCTTTTTTATCTTATTGGTCCTATCGACTATAAAATACAATAAATTAAAATAAAATAAAATTCTAAATAAAATAAAATTTTTAATTGAATGAATTTCTAATTAAAATAAAATTCCAAGATATGATTGCAAATTTCTTCCACAAAAAAATGTTATTATCATTTGTAGCATTTCAAACAATTTCGTACATAAGTTTAAATGATACTAAACACAAATAAAAAATATAGCATTGGCGGATATAAAGTTGAACCAACCAAAATATATTTTTACCCATAGATTTTCTGTTATTATTCTTATTTCTCTTATCCCATTGAATTTCTGCCGTACAAAAAATACAACGCGTCATCTGAATGTTCCATTTTAAAAAAAGTGGATAAGGATGATTACGAAATCGGACCTTAAGATTGGATACAAAGTCTGGGGTTTGATATCTTTGTTTGAAATTTTTACGATAGATTTCAAGAAACATCATTTCTAACATGTTTCCAGGCCAATTTATACGTCCTCATCACTCTCTAAATCTCATTTAGCGAAAATTAATGGAATGGAATAGTAAAAAAATCACAAATTCATTTTGCAAAAGTCAATCAGTGGAAATATTGACTAATTTTTCAGTGATTTTTATTTCTAATCAATTAGCTCACTTTTCTTGGCGATTATTTTTGTTATAAATAATGAACGTGACGTGAGCCACTCAACATGTGGCAGATGCGTGCTTTCGTATGTTTTTCGAATTTCGTGGCAGTTCTGTGTGTGCACAGATTGAAGGGATTATTTTTAGCGTGAATAAAGTGAAAGAGAAAATACTGGGTGTGTAAATAATTTGTATCTTTCTGTTCTAAAGCAATAACTTTTAAGTACATTATGTTGGTAGAGATGACGTAGTCTGTTTACAACAGTTTCACAATCTTTCTAATGCCGCCTTCTTATTGTGCCAATGAAGCAGAAAATATCACAAAATCGCGTTTTTCTACTGAATTATCCATTTTTCATGATTTCCATCCTTATCATTTTTTTAATTGGTAGAGCTTGAAAAAAATTCATATATTTTCAATGATAAATTAGTAGTTTTCCAGGCGAAAAAGTTATGCATAGTGGAGGAAATTTTATATAATTTTTTTCACTATGCATAACTTTTTCGCCTGGGTCTCTAATATAAACTGATAAATATCTTGACCAATCAAATGAGATCGAATCACATGCGTAAAAAATTGATAATTATAAGATATAAAATAAAATTCCATCATGCGGAAATCAAACTTGCAAATCCTATATACATAAAATATATTTGCGGGCCATGGCTGGCGCCATATTATTCAAGTTTAATTTCAATATTATTTCTCAAATATTAGGTGAAAGTAGGAAGAAACATAAAAAAGAAAAAAACATATCGTTTTTTCATAATTAAGAATACCAAGCATGTGTAGTAAATCTATCAAAGTTGCGTATAGTAAATTGACTTTTGGCATACTACAAGTCTGATCTTATTTGTAAATAATTTTCTTTAATGAAAGCTTATTAAATTTCAAAAAATGACTGATGAGAGCCGGTTGAAAAGAAACAATTTTTTTTATCTAACTACGTTTCCGAAATTTGTATTTATTTTTAGAAGTACCATTTTCTTTGAGATCTCTACATTTATTCAAAAAGGTCCTAAAGTAGCACAAGAACAATCTGACAGTAATCTGCTGTGGATGACAATAAATGCAAAATCTTAGCATGGTATAAACAAATTAATGGCCAATAGTAATTGCTAGGGATTTTCTAACGTTCAGCGCATTGAAATCTATAGTTTCGGTATAAAATATTAAAGAAATTAATGTTTGATTACGATTCATTGAAAACAGATGCGATTTGGCAATTGCTTACACGATTTTTGGAAACAGATTTACAGTTTAACTCTTATTCAATGAATGGGTTCAATTTTTTTTTAAATTCCGCCATTAATTGAAAAAATAATTTCAACTAGTTACGAATCTGGTTCTGAGATGTTCTGAATGTGGAACAGAACACTACCTCATAGTTTCAAAAATGAAACTACGCTGTTAGAAATTTCTATAGCGATGTTACTATAAATGTGATGGAAGCAATATGCATATACGTATAGTAAATTCACTATCCATATTCAGTACTCTGCATAAAGATTAAGCAATATCACCTGAAAATATCAATTTCTCGTAATTCGAATTATGAGAATTTATGTTAGTCTGTATCCCAGAAGTCCAAAATTTTGAAATTTTTTTTCGTGTTTTCGTAATTCTGTTTAGTGTAACATAGCTTGCAACAAAATTGAGAAACTCAATTTTTCTAAGAATTGAAAAAAATCCTTACAAAATTTTCAAAATGCCTTCAGCTTTTCCGTTTTTGGATTTGAAAATTCAAATTTTTCAAGATTGAAAAAAATTCCCCAATGGTAAAAAGAATTATGGCAAATTCTTTGCATGCAAAGTTTCTGCCAGTAAATAGTGATGAAAAATTACATATTAAAAAAAATTTTACTTTACATCTACTCCTGGCTCTATTAACAAAAAACTTCCAAAGTATTTTTAGCTAAAGTAGACATAAGAATTTTGAAATTAAAATAGTCAAACCCCCTATTCGAATCAAAAAGAAAATGACAATTATTATGATTACTTCGAGAAATACAGGATTTTTAAAAAATGCCCCTTTTTGGGGCAAAAATGGAAAAAATGTTATTTCATTCACTCCTCAAGAATTATTCTTTCAATTGTCTTGTTTAATCATCAAACACACAGGAAAACTTCGAAGAAAATACATCTTTGAAAAAATTAAGTCAATAAAAAAAATTATAGTTGAAGAAGTTTGAACTCTTGTTTAAGTGCAAATTGTATATTATTCCCTTAATTTTAACCACTTCAGTATTTCTTCCGAAATAAGTAGCAACTCAAATTATACCTCAAAAAATGATGAATTCTAAAATCTGAAATTTGAACCATTGAAGAGTTAAGTTATTGTAATTGGTCGATTTTAATATCGCTAAAATTTTATCATTTCAAATTGAATCGTTTCAGGTAGAATGATTTTGAATTGACAACGTTCAAAATAATCATTCCTGATCTCAAGTCTCCAAAATTAAACAGTCTAAAATTTTAATCGTTAGAAATTTAAAAAGTTTCAAATTTATGAAAATTATGGAATAAAATATGCTATTCGAGAGTGTTCAAATTGAAGTACATAATAAATTTCAATTTAAGCAATTCCATTTTATATAATATTATACTTCATTTTATTTAAAATTGAAAAATTACGAATTAGAAATGTTTACAATGGCACATAAATAACAGGCGTCATCTCTATATTGCAATCGGTAGGGCACATTATAAATTAACTTTAGATGTTTCTAAAAATTTGATTATATTTCTAAATTTTCTCATGAAAACTGAATTTTTTGTAGCTTTGAATGTCCATTTTATCTAAGAATTTAGTCAATCGATAAAAAGTCAAGTGAAGTGATTCGATAAAATTGCCTTACGTGTAATTTAAAAATATTTTCAACATATATTTATATTCTCGGAAAATTTTCGAAGAGTATGATTTGCATTGCAAAAAAATGGCGTAAATGGCACGGTAATAATACATTTGTATATAACGATAAAACAGCGGGTTTCGTCAGCTGTGTACATAAAAAAGTATTGAATAAGTTTTCTTAGTTTGTTCGTTATTATCCATTCAACATTCTTCATAAAAAATTTGATGGTCGTTCTATACATCCATAGCAAATGCTCCGAAGACGTTTCAGTCTAGTGTAAACATTTTTCATACGACTATGATGACGCATTTTTTTATCTAGTATTTACTCCTTTTTGAAAATAATCCCCCTTTATCTTATCATCATTATACATAATTAATTGGAATTAATTTTTCCACTATTTTTAAGAATAATTGGGAATTATTATTGTTAACACTATTAATCGAAGTTATAATTGTAAAATAGTGTAATATATTTCAAATTATTATCATTTAAACCAAAACATGCCCAATTAAGCTTGGAATATCGATACATTTTAATCATCCTATGCATAAAAATTTTGTCTCTTCTCGATTCCTATATAATACTTTAATGCCACATAATATTATAAATAAAATAAATGACCCTAATATATATGTTTGTTATTTCAAGCAAGAATCAAAACTGGTCTCACTTCACTTTGAAATGAATTTCGCTTAATATTCCAGAGAACAATTTTTTCCAAACGCTAGTTATTTTAATTTAATTATTAAAATAAAGAGGAGAGACCTCATCACTGGGGCGAAGTGAAAATTATGAAATGAATCGTATCCTTTAAGATGAAAGGAAAAAGTTTGGGAAAAATAGGAAATTGAAAAACATCTTTTATTTCATTGATTTTCTGCAATGCAAAAAACACAGCGCGTCATCTTAATGTTCCATTCAAAAAAAAGTTGATAAGGATGACTACAAAATCATTCCTTTCAGAACGGAAACAAAATCTCAGGTTTAATGTCTTTGTTTAAAATTTTGACGATAGATCTTGAGAAACATGATTTCTAACATGTCACAAGGCCAATTTATACATCCTCATCAACAGAGAGCGGACGAGACCAGTCTTAAGTTGCGCACCGAGCCTAGGCTCGGCTCCCTCGTTGTAGAGAATTGCCGCATGGGGGGAAGTGCTGGGAGAGAGCGCGCACGCCGGGCACATACGACGCCTTGTTTTGATCACGCACGATCAAGCACGATTCCTCGCACCCCTTTCTCTCCCTAAGCCCCATTTTTTACTCGTTCGATGCGCGACTTATTTGGTTGTTAACATATGCTTCGCTGCAATTCAATGTTTCAGATTGTTTTATAGATGCTGCATGAAAATTATAATGGATAATATTATTATCAATGAAGTTTCTACGTGTTCAAACAATGAGTTGCTTAACAAACGTGCCAAGGTGTGAAAAGATTCCTATAAACCTCTGTTTGAAAGGCAGGAATTAATTTGCATATATTGTAATGTTGTAATTAGTCATGCAAGAAATAAGGAATTAAGGCATCATTTAAGTTCAAAGTCGCATAAAATGAAGTACGCAGATTTTCAAAATAACAGAAAAGAAAAAGATTCATCTCGAGAATTACAGAAAAAAAATTTTGGAAGTCGTGAGGTTAAAAGATTTGGAACAGAACCGAAGATCAAAATAAATTAATAAAGATATGTAAGATGTTTTTGGGAGCTGAAATTACATCAAAAAAGGTCAATCATCCTTTCGTTAAGAAATTTCTTTCGACTTATACAGATAAAAATGTTTCCGATAAATCGAATTTAAGGAAAAACGTTCCACCTAAATTGCATGATCAGAACTTAAATGCAATGAGCGATAAAATTGGAAATAATAATATTTGAGTATCGATTGATGAAACCACTGATGCTTGTGGTAGAAAAGTAACAAATGTAATTGTTGGTGTTTTAGATGACATTAAATCTAGAGACTGTTACTTATTGACTTTCGAAAAACTTAGTACAGCAAATAATGTGACTATAGCAGATCTCTTTCACGATGCAATGCAGTTGTTATGGCCTGATAATATTCAACACGATCGAGTTCTGTTATTTGTCACGGATGCAGCACCTTATATGGTTGAAGTTGCTGGAAAATTTTAAAAAATGTTTCCAAAAATGTTGCATATTACGTGTGTTGCACATGGTCTCCATCTTGTTGCTGAAACAATTCGTCTGCATTATGAAACAGTAAATAGCTTGATTGCAAATGTCTCAAAAAGTCTCCTGAACGAATTGCACGTGTCCGCGGGATGAATCCAGAATTATCGTTGCCACCATAGCCTGCTATAACCCGATGGGGAACGTGGCTAAAAGCGGCTACGTATTATGCAAAAAAATTTGAGAAAATTAGTTCCGTTGTTTTGAGTTTGAACCCAGAAGAGGCAACATGTATAGGAAAAGCTCAAAAAGTTTTACATACAAAACATTTGTTAGCAGACTTACAGTACATACAAACTAATTTTGCATGTTTAGTTCAGTACATTAACAAGTTACAAACTCGGGGACTGTCGCTTCAGGAAAGTTTAAGTTATGTTCAACACGTAAGGGATGAATTGTCCAAACAGAGTGGACCATCGTCAAAAGTAGCTGAAAAAAAATTAAATGATGTTCTGGCAATAAACAAAGATTGAAAGGTACTGCAATTTATTGCTGAAAATTTTGATGCTCAAAATATTGAAGGTTGTCCCTACTCTGAAAGTGAAATTCAGAAGATGAAATATGCCCCCATCACATCGGTAGAGGTAGAGCGAAGTTTCTTCTGGTATGCTAATATTTTTAGCAACAGAAGGAGAGCGTTCATTTTCGATAATTTGAGAATGTTATTTACGGTGTCGGCTAATGCCTCAACCCTCAATGAATTGAATTTCAATAATGGCTGATAAAACATTATTATCTGACATGGAATGGAATAGTGAAAAGTTTACAAGTTTATTTTGCTCAAGTCAGTTAGTGAAAATATTGACTAATTTGTTAGTGATTTCCATCACTAATCAGTTAATTATTTTCTCCTGTCGATTATTTTTGTTACAAATGATGAACGTGACGTAAGCCACTCAACATGTGTCAGATGCGTGCTCTGGTATTTTTTTTCGAATTTCGTGGCATTTCTGTGTGTGCACAGATTAAAGGAATTATTTTTAGCGTGAATAAAGTAAGATTGAATATATTAAGTGTGTAAATCTTTTTTATCATTCCACTCTGAAGCAATAACTTGTAAATACATTATGTTGTTAGAGATGACGTAGTCTGTTTACAAACGTTGTACAATCTTTCTAATACTGTCTTCTTACTGTACCAATAAAGTAGAAAATATTACAAAATCGCGTTCTTTTATTAAACTTTTCCATTTGTCAGAATTTATATTTCTACCATCTTTTTCAATTAACATAGATCGTAATAAATTTATACATTTTCAATCAGATATTAGTAGTTTCCCAGGCAGAAAAGTTATGCATAGTGGAGGAAATTATGTATAAATATTTCACCCATGCATAACTTTCCCGCCTGGTCTTCTGATATCAATTAGTAAATATTTTAACCAATCGAGTAAGAATAGATCACATGAGTGAAAAATTAATAATTTTGAAACAAAATAAAATTTTATCATGCGGAAATGAAACTTGCAAATCCTGTATACAAAATGTATCTGCGAACCATGGCTGGCGCCATATTTTTTAACTTCAGCTATTATATTGTTTCTCAAATATTAGGTGAAAGTAGAAAGAAACATATCAAAGGAAAGAGCATATCTTTTTCTCATGATTAAGAGTACGTTTTTTGTCATAAAAGATGAATTTTCATGAAAGCAGTTAAACCTTCAGCCGAAGAAGGCGACTTTAACAGAACAGTTGAATATTTTCAATTAAATATATAAACTTTCAAAAATGTAGTGGAGTTTCTAACCAGATAGCTGAATTTTTAGCCTGCAAAAAACGAATTTTCAACCAAGAAGATTAATTTTCTACCAAGAGATGAATTCAAACAAAAATACATAAATTTCCAACCAACTAGTTGTACTTTCAACTTAAAAACATAAGTTTCAAACAAAAATGGAACAGTTAAATTTTCAGACAAAAAAGTTAATTTTAAATAAAAGATCCAATTTTTAGCAAGTTGAATTTCACGAAAAAAGATTATTTTCAAATAAAATAGTTGAATTTTCAACTTATAATTGATAAATTTCTACCATAGGGGTGAATCTTGAGAAAAAAGATTTTTTAACAAAGTAGTTCAATTTTCAACCAAATAACTCAATTTTCAGCCAAAAAAAATGACTTGTCTACTAAGAAGTTTAATGTTCTACCAAAAAAGACGACGTTTCAGGAAAATAACATCAATTTTTGAAAAAATTGTTGAACTTTGGAGCTAAAAAGATAAATTATCTACAAAAGAGTACAATTTTAAACCCAAATACATGATTTTTTGAAAAAAACCTTAATTTCCCGTCGAATAGTTCAATATTGAAATGAATGGATGAATGTTGAACTAAAATTACGAGTCATAAAAAAAAAATTACACAGTAGTTTAACTTTAAACCAAGTGGTTGATTTTTCAACCAGGAAGGATGAATTCTCAATGAAAAATGTAATAGTTAAAATTTCAAATAAACAAAATTTTATTTTGAAATCAAGCACAGTTAAATTCAACCAAGAAAGACCAATTTATAACAAAACACATTAATTGTTAACCAAATCGTTGAACTTTCAACTAAAAAAGATACATTCTCAAGCAGATAGTTGAATTTTCTCACGAAAAAAGAGATAAATTTTGAACCAAAAATGGAATAGTTAAATTTTTCCTTTGAAAAATTAATTTTAAGCTGAAAACGAGAAGAATTTTCAACACAATGATTTCCAACAAAATTGTTGAACTTTAAAGCTGAAAAGATAGATTATCTACAGAATAGTTGAATTTTCAACCCAAATATATGACTTTTCAACGAAAAGGTTCATTTTCCACCAAATAGTTGAATATTCAAATAAATAGTTCAATTTTTAATGAAATAGTTGAATTTTAAACTAAAATTACAATAATCGGTGGGGAAATTGTATTGACCCTCAATAGTAAAATTCGTGAGGAATGTTGATGTTCGTTATTGGCTTTAG
>JAUMHM010091395.1:0-26581 GCA_032362435.1 Melikaiella ostensackeni
TCAGTAAGGATTCTCATTAAAAATCAGTAAAATCTCACTGATTAAAATTTTGAGAGTAATTTCTTTTGATTCTTAATATATGTTTGCATATTAATTTTGATTCTTAAACATATTATTTCCTATTAATAAATGTAAAATTAAATAAGTTTTAATAAAATTACATTTTGTCACAGTAATACTACATATTGTATGTGTTATTTATATCACTGTATAAGTTTCAAATTGTAAGAAATAGATTTAAAATATATTGTACAATATATCTGTAAAATTATTAAAATTTTTTGAAATGCTATATGAACCCTTTGCTTAAATTTGAAAATGGTGAGGAAATTCACTCAAAGGTCCAGGCAGAAAGTCCAGACAGGATACTTTCGTTTTCGGCTTATGCACAGGTACCGATCCACGTGGGTTTCAATCATGTACACAACACACATTCATGTCCTGTGCCACTTACGCTATCCGGCACATTTCCTATCAGTGAGGTACCCGGTTTCTCGGATAGCGACATCACGCCGGCGGTAGAGCAACTAATCCTTTCTCTTGATGTCTCACTTCCCGTGCCCATGTTTTAAGCTTGATGGGCATTGTCGCCTCTATACCTATCTTCCCTCTACGGCTCAGCATCGTTCTCCACCGGTCACAGAAGCTTTAACCACCCAGGGTTCGGAATGAATAATGCGTCACGTAATGAAAGTAGTTTTCTACAAGTAATTCACTAAGAATTATACACTGTAAACACTCACTTCTGTCCTCAACAGATGGACCGTGGATGTTTTGATTGGATTAAATATTCAATTAGTGTCTGCCCGTCATTTACTTGCATTTGGTTGTCTCTTACCCGTCATTTACCAACCAAGCGTCATTACCGTAAATACCGATAAAACTAGCCTAATGACCATTGATGTCGCTACGCGAGCTCCATAAGGTCGTGTAGCAAAAGCCAACAAAAATAGTCGTCTTTCGCAAATCCGCTGTAGAAATGTGCTTTTTTGAGGTTAGATTGCCGAAAAGGGCATTCATGATTGCTGTAATGCTACACTAAATGTAAGAAAAGTGCAACCAGTAGAAAATGCTGTCAGTGTAGCTTTTTCACTAACCCCGAATCTCCTTTTCGGCAATCTAACCTCAAAGAAGGACATTTTGGCTTCTCCTACACCACCTCATGAGCTCGTGTAGCGAAATCAATAGTCAGTAGTCCTTCGCAAATACGATGTAGGAATTTGATTTTTTTGAGGCTGGTTGCCGAAAAGAAGACTCGGAATTGGTGTAAAAGCTACACCAAGTGTAAGAAAAGTGTAACCAGTGAAATAAGCTATATATTAATACAGCAATAAATGTTTAAGATTAATACTCCCTGGTAAAAATTTTGGAAAAGAAATTTCGGATGGGTTTGTGCATGATTTTCTTTCAGATTCTTTCCGAGATCTACATCCATAGCTTTCCGTTTCTATCAGAACTTTTGCTTGATTTTGACCGAAAAATACAAGTTAGTACAAATTTCTTGTAAATCGGTTATAAATGAAATTAATAGCATTTTTGCTTAAAATGTTATATTCATTTTTCATCAGAAATGTTCGGAAAAAATCAGATGCAGATCTCGGAAAGGTTCGGAAAACAATGGAAACGGTTAGATAGCTTCGGAAAGTAATGTCTATCAGAAAGTTCTACCAGGGCCTAATCTCTTTTTTTTTTATAATTCGAATTTTCGCGCCTAATATATTTTAAATCTTGGAAACCTTCAAACGTTCCCAAAGTTTCATGAAACTTCACAACCCTACTTAAGGGTACACATACATATATTTCAATGCCTTCTGATGCTTTTGATTGAGCACTCCAAGATAACGTCAGATAATCTCATCATGTAAGGGCTCTTTCACACGATCGTCAATCAGCAGCCGAATAAACAGTTTTCCTCTCATTCTACCATGTGACAATTTCATACTTTTATCTCACTTCAAATTTTTTACCAGTAGGAAGAATCACAACAGGCGGAGAAAAATCTAGAGTAAGATGAGAGTATTGCAGCGTCACACTGTAGAGTGAGAGGAAGAAAGTTTATCCGGCTGCTGACTGACGATAATGTGAAAGGCATTGAAGATCGAAGACAAGAATAACGCGTAGAAAACTACTTTAATCATGTGACGCATTATACATTCCGAGCCCTGGCTGGTGAAAGCTTCTGTGACTGGAGGACAACGATGCAGAGCTAAGTTCAGCCCTTGACTTCTGATGGTCGAACCTGCAGTTTCTATCGACTCTGACAAAGACTTTAAAATTTGTAAACAAACACTACGAGCCAATCTAAGTGTGGTGAAATGTATTTTAAAAAAATTCTTTAAGAGGTTAGTGAGTGAGTCCTATTAATAAAACCCACGTGTAATTTGCGGACACGATTTACATGAGGAATTTCGCGCGGATTTTCAAATTTCTGTTGTTGTTCTGGTGTTTGACATCGAAGTGTCACTTGATAAATGTGACGCATGTCACAAATATTTTCGTTAGATAAATTTCTGTCCTTCGCCAGATAAATTTTTATCTTTTGCCAGATAAATTTTATCTTTCGCCAAATAAATTTGATCTTTGAGTGGATAAATGTGCTGCAGCGTTTTTATCAAATTTGAAGATAGAATTTATTCCCGGGGCTTATTGTGAAGTGAAATATTCGAAGTGATTCGTTATATCTGGAAGATTGTCGGTCATTTCCAAACAAAAAACATCAAAATCCGTTAAGAATTGCACTGTCAGGCGGTTTTTGTCCAAAAAAGGTATTCCCCTCACCCTCGTGAGTCCGGGGCCCTCCAATGAACTTTTCTTTACATGCACAACAAAAACTTTAGAATTTATTGAATAATTTAACAGTAAAAAATTCTAAAAATTATAATTATTTAAATTTTTTAAAATAAAATGGAGATATTCTTTCGTTACCTTGTTCCTGCAATCTTTTGTCCCATTTCTCTTCCACTTGCTTTTTTTTTGGCCTGCTTGAAATTCTGACATACTTTACGAACTTAAAAAGAAGTAAAAATGTCTGTTCATAATATTTTACAGTATAATAGAACAAAAAATATTTATATAATTTCATCCAATAAATCAGAGAGTGACCTGCACAGTCTGAAAAAAATTTGAGACACTGAGACCTTTTCATAGCGAAAATTTCAAAATAAAGGCACTGGACGGTTTGTTTATATTCTTTATTGGTGTGAAGAAGAAAACAAAGTAAAGGGTGAAAAAAAGTGCGAAGGAAAAATTTTCCGCTTTTAATGAAATTCTAATTCTCTGAAAACAAAGAAAAGTGAAAAACATATAAAGCAGTCGATTTTCTATCCATTGGGAGCAGGAGGCAGGTTTTAAGATATCTAACTATTATTGAAAAGTCGTGTCCTTCGTTGGCGAGTACCGGCGAGAGTACAGGTAAACGTTGAGAAGCGCTTGCAATCATAGACGCCGTCGCGTGCTTTCTTAGTAATGGACATTTCCGTAAATTTTCAATAAATCAATCTGAAAACTTCCAGAAATCTTACTTTAATAGTAAGAAACAAATGTCATACACATATTTGGCAGCGTTTTGATGATTTATGTTTTTAAAAATAATTGAATTTGGGGAAATTTTTTTTTCACTTTTTCACTCTTATCATTAAAAATATTCATTAGACGAAAAAACTGCAAATTGAAAAAAGTTCCGTCTTGTCCTTCTCTACAAGTCCATGTTTTTTAAAATTCAATTTTTCGAACTTTAGAGTTTGGATATCACGAGACGCTTAGACAATACTTTCCCGCGTCTTCGAGCGCTCGTCCCCTTATTGCATCCGGGCCCTCAATTGTTGTTGCCCTTGTTAGCAATGGTTTGCATTACTTCCAGATTTCTAAGTCATAGTTGAGGGATCATCATGCAATGAAAAATTTGTCTTAGTATTTAAAGAGAATAAAGTCTAGGATCACGACCTTTCCTTTTTGACAGGGTACGTTACTCGGTTTATTGTTGTTCATGAAGGTAGTTTTCGACTTCTGAATAGAGTATTCTAAGTTGTTTGTTTGACATAATATTATTTCTTAACAATGTCTCACGTCTTTTACTGACATCCACGTGAAACATTTACTATTCTAACGCAAAGTAACGATAATTAACACTATTCTCGTGCAAAGGTCGTCTAAAGGCTAGCATTGAAAATACAATGACTTCAAAAGTCGCCTAAGACTTTACCTATGAGAAATTTCGTTAAAAGCTATAAAAAAGAGGCAAAATCTAGTATACAAACCTCCTAAGGTACAAATATATTTCTCAAATGTTGAGGGTGGCTTTGTGCCATAGCCGCTACTTCATCGGGACTCCATGTATAATTTGCTTCATCGGAATCGCTCAAAATGTGACTTTTGAAAAGTCTGGAGTCAGGTTTATCATACAAGCTTTCGTCAGGTGAGAGTATTTTTTTCAAATAGAGCGAACTTCACCGTTGCGTTGATGTATTCTACAATATTTTTAATTGAAACAAACGTTACGCTTCTTAAGAAATGTAAAAACGCAGTTGTCCTTAGAGTATTGAGTGTCAATGAGCTAGAATGTACTATCAAATATTTTATACTGCTGTACTACGATTCACAGTGGTCTAGAATAGGAATTTACTGTTCATAATCGCCCACAGGTTGTATTTCTTAACCGATTTTTAAGTTTTTGTTTTAGAAATGCTCAGCATCAAATTTTTAAGAGAAATGTTGTTTGCGATTTTCTAATTTTTGTCACAGAGCAACAATATATAATCAAACAAAGGGACAAAATTGGCCATATGAGCTTTCTGAATTCTTATCTCAAGAAAAAATACAGAAATAAAGCCACTATCGGCTGAAATTATTGCATCTGCACTCATAGAACAGAAATAATTAAAAAGATATTTAACTTATTTATTAGAAACAATTTTTATGAACAAATTCTTACGAGTATTTTTTTCTTATGGAAAAAATTGTTTGTTTCACGCTAGTTGTTAAGATTGTTTATAAAATTCATAATTTATAACGAAAAATTAGCATGAGTTAACGTTTACTATTTTAATAAATATTTTTGTATACAAATTCTCAATAAAATGAGGTGGATTAAAAGCAGGACATGAGACACTAAATAACAATTTGCATGACATTGCATAACAACAATTTACATAACAAATAGTTAATAACAATTTTTATAAAAAATATCACAATCTGATGTTTGATCGTATAGAAAAAGGCTATTTCTTGCTACCACACTAGCACAGCCATTCTAGACAGTTCTGTAAAACAACAACAACAGTTTAAAAAAATGTTCATAACAATCACATAAATTATTTTTAATTAACTTCGTTGGTTAGTCATCGTAAGAAATATCATTCCAATAATAATTAAAGAAAAAATAATTTTTTTCTATGAGGAAACGGCCAGTTAGGACATTTGTTTGAATAAATTGTTATTAACAATCTATATTATTTATGTTTCATTAAGTTCGAAGTATATAAATGACTTTAAAGACAATTGTGAATCACTTTTGGTCAGAAAACTAAATTAAGTTATAAGAAAAACTCATTTATTGAGAATTTGTTTATAAAAATTGTTTGTAATAATTAAGTTGAATATTTTTTGTATTATTTCTGTTCTATAAGTGCAGATCTGCAATAATTCCAGCCGATAGTGAGTTTATTTCTGTATATTTTCATGAGATAAAAATTCACAAAGCTGAAATGGCCAATTGTCACTTTGTTTGTTTATATATTGTTGCTCTGTGACAAAAATTGAAAAATCGCAAACCACAATTCTCTTAAAAATTTAATGCTAAGCATTTCTAAAAAAAAAAAACTTAAAAATCGGTCAAGAAATACGACCTGTGGGCGATTATAAACAGTAATTTCTTTTATAGACCACTGTGAGTTTGTGCACTTCTTTGTTAGTTGTCCATTATTCGGAGGTTGTGATACACGTGTCTCAGATAAGCGGCGTGAATCTTCTAGCAAATCGGCAGCTTCCATTTTCGCGTTTCCATTTCTGTTTGTTTGCTATTCTTCTTCTTTTTTTTTGGTACGAAATATTCTCCATGTATCCGGCATTTTAAGCAATTATCGTACGCGGTATGTTCTTTCAAATTCATCGAAAATAAATTTCTAATAAAATAAAATTTCTGATCCAAAATGGTGATTCTGTCAGCCGTCTTTTTCTGAGATTTCTGTGAATCTTGGTATGCCCATCAAGATTCGTGTATCAAGAGGTAATTCTGAGTTACCAGTCTTAAAATTAGTAATAGTGATAGTCATCCACAGATTGTATAGTTTCTATCATAGTATAGTTTACATGCACTGTAAAAACAGGGAATTATTTCAGGGCTGTTTTACGTATTAAAATAAAACTCAGAAGAAAACAGTCTCGAGTGGTACTAAAATGAGACCACTGATGGGATCCCAGAGTCACTTGATTTAGATTGAAAATAACATAATGAAATTATTCCATTCAAAAACAGGACACTCAATAAATGATACCATGAAAAGAGATCTCTAGTTTTTACAGCGTCGTGTAGTGGCTTTGTTTGATAAAGATGGTCACAGTTACTATATCAATAACCAGAAGGAAGTGAAGGAAGTTTTACACAAGAAAGATATTTTCTGCAATTTTGCGTTATAAAAGATATAAATATTTTTAAAAATAAATTTATAGAATTAGCGAAATATTATTCAACTTGTGCCGATATTTTTGCTGAAAGTATTCTTTTATTTTGTATTAAAGCCGAAAAATCTAAACCTCATTTTCAAACCTGTAAATCGCACACCACTACGAACGCCGGACCTCTAACGTGAAGTTCGAGGGCCTAAATAATATTGTATTGTAATTAATTATTTATTGATCTATTGAGTCTATTTTGAGGGCGAATTTTAGTTTTTTGCGTACATTCATAACTAAATGAAAGTTTCCTTGTTCAAATATGTAGCCATGCAAAATCGAAGGGCTAGGCAATTCGTAGGTTTGTCTGATCGAAAAAGATTGAATTCTTGTCAACAGTGAAAAAAAAATTATATACAGGTGAAGGACACTGTTGAGTTTGGTTATCTTGACCGAGCGACGCGCCCTACCACATATAAAGAACAAATTCTTTTTTCCTTAAGTAAGAATCAATTTGGTTTGAATATATAGCTGACAGGTGTTAAAAGTAGAACTAAATTTGCCTTTTTCATGGAAACTACTGTTTTGCTTGAACAAAATACAAAACTATAAAAATGAAGGGAAGATTTTAATAGACATATTTTTTGTATCATATTTCAAAGTGTCACTTCAATGAAATGTCTTAACAGTACATTTTAGTCATTTAAGGTCATGATTCTCCAACTCAATCGGATTAGTGTCGCTTGGTGCGTCATAGTGAAGAAATACTAAAAAGCGAAATTGCATAGCTTTTAAATCAATTTTTCAAAGGCTGACAATATAACCTTACGTTAAAAAGTAATTTCCCAAATAAAAAATGCGGAATTTCTGCAGAAATTCTGCAGAATTTGTGCACGATGTGGAATTTTTGCTGAATCATCACAAAATGCAGATGGTAAAAAAATATTGCACAATATTACGAGGGTGTGTGAACATTTTGGAACTCGAAGTTTGAACGAGTCGAGTTGAGTCTGTTAGGTTTCAAGTCGAGTGGAGTCGAACTTCATCAGTTCGAGCTAGCGTCAGGCTTGTAAATTTCTGCACAGAATTTTCATGTGGTTTTTTTATTGTTGTTTTTTATTGTTGTTTTTTTATTTTGCTTATATGTTGTTTATACCATTGAGGCTTCGATAGATCGTAAGACTTTTTCTTGATTTTGTCAAAGGTCCCGTCGTCCTGACAAGTAATTTTGGAGGTCTAGGTGTGAAAAACACGTCTTCTTTGACATTCTTCTTTTCCGAACTGAAATTAGCAAAAACCCTGTTTTTTATCTGAAGTCCTATCGTCCTGACAAGTAATTCTGGAGGTCTAGTTGTCAAAAACACATCATTCTCGGGGCAGTTGGGTTCCGAACTGGAATTTACAACACCCCTGTTTTTTTCTCGAAGGTCCCGTCGTCCTAACAGTAATTCTGGGGGTCTGTGTCAATAACACATCATCCTCGGGTAAATTGGGTTCCGAACTGCAATTCGCAACAACCCTGTCTTTTTTGTAGGGTCTCGTCGTCCTGACAAGTATTTATGGAGATCCAGACGCCAAAAACGCATCCTCCTCGGAGCAGATGGGTTCCGAAATAAAATGTACAACACTCCTGTTTTTACTGAAGGTCCCGTCATCCTGACAAGTAATTCTGGAGGTTTAGGTGTAAAAAACAAATCGTCTTTGAAAAAGATGGGTTCTAGACTGAATTTTACAACAACCCTGTTTTTTATGGAAGGTTCTAACGTCCGGACAAGTAATTCTGGTGTTCTAGGTATCAAAAACACATCTTCCTCGGGGCAGTTGGGTTCCCAAATGGAATTTACAACACCCCTGTTCTTTCTCGTAGGTCTGGTTGTCCTAACAAGTAATTCTTGAGGTCTGTGTTAAAAACACATCTTCCTCGGAAAAGATGGGTTTCGAACTGAGATTTCCAACACCCTTGTTTTTTTTTAAGGTCCCGTCGCTCTGACAAGTAATTCTGCAGGTCTAGTTGTCAAGAACACATTTTCCTAGGGGCAGATGGATTCCGAACTGAAATCTACAACACCCCTGTTTTTTGTAAAAAATCCTGTCTAAATTAATCTTACTAATTGTTTGTATTTCATGTCGGGAAAACCGAAAAAAATTCATTCCTGAATCACTATGGGAAGACTTCAATTTATCCACTCAGATAAAACGAAGTCTTCCGACAGGGATATCGAGATGACATCAAATACAAGTAGTTTGCGTAATAAAGTCCAAGAACCAAGCGTTTAGAGGAAAATAAAAAATTTATTTAATCTCAACAACTTTTTTCAATTAAAGAATTTGTTTAAAATGACAATCTTCCGATAGGGATATCAGGAACTTCACTAATCGTGAAAGGTGCTATTTTGATCTCAGATTCGGATTCAGCGACTCAAAATACGTAGAAATACATGTGCCTCGTTGAAAGTTCTTGACCTTCTTTTTGTGCGGCTGTCTTATTCATAATAAAACGCAGTTTTGAAAACATATTTTTTGAAAACAAAAATTTTCAAAAACTTTTTACATTTTTCAAGAACAAATTTTTAAACTGAATTTTTGAAAGAAATCCATTTTTTATTTTCTTTAGATTTTTTTACAAATAGTTTACAATGTCCTCTAGAAGTCCTGTAAATATAAAATTATGATCTCTCTTAGTTTTCGAGAAATAAATAAAAACGTACGCCGAAACGATACGCCTGATGTCAGACAGCAAGGTGCAGACATGAAACAGTAGACGAATATTCGTATTATACTCGTATGCACGAACTTCAGAGTTCAGACACTCGAGCGCTCTTCAAGATACGAGCCACGCTGGACACGCCATGCCACGGCGTGCGTTCTTAATTATTTCTCGAAATTTTTTCTCTCTCAACATCTAAGAGAGCGGATACTAAAAAATTTCATCAAAATTACTAACATAAGATGAAATTCTTCAGAAGATTTGACATGGAATTGCTCATTCAGACGTTTAAAAAATGTGACTACTGAACGATGAACTTTGTCACCCGTACATAGATCAAGTTCTTTGCGAAAACTTCAAGTCTCTAGTAGTTATGAACAACTGAATAGAAAGAAAACAACCCAAAAAATATTAAAATTGGCAGATATTATGTCGAATCTTTTCATTCAAAAATAATAAAAAGGTTGGACTATACATTCTGGAGAAAATACGACTCGTAATAAACAGGTTGGACTGCACTTTCGGAAAAGAATAATAATACAGTTTGATTACACATCTTGAAAATCTGGATGGAATCTTAAGAGAAGAGGTTGGAAATTAATATGACACAATATACAATTCACAAAAATAATAAGAAGTTGAAATCCGAAATATTTAAACTATTTACAATAGGGATAATGGAAGACAAGTTTGAATGGTAAAGAAATTGAATTCTCAAAATGCGGTGCTAATAAAGTCCACATTTTCCTCACTTTAAAGAAAAATTCGTAGTGTTCTAAATATAATTTAGCATAGGTATACAGTACCTGAAGTTCTATAAAGACGTTTTAGATACGATTTTTTCTGATGAAACGAGACTTCAAAAAACTGTAACACAAAAAATTATTATTGAAAAATTTGCAGTGTACCAGTAATTCTGATTTGAATCCTGATACTTACTAGAACCACTCTTAAATCATGGTAACGAAAATTACATCAAAGTATGGAAAATTTTCCCCAAAAACTTTTAAGGAAATTTCCAAAAAACAATATGGAATACTTGGTGAATGTTGAGAAATTTTTGTGAATATTATTGTAAGAAATCAGGTGATCAGAACTCGGATTAGAATAACCCGAACCTGCTAAGTAAAGTGTTCGTCGAACAAATTATTTTTTTCTACACTACTTCTTGTCTGCCCAGGGATCTCAGCATGCGTGTGAATTTGCACCCCTACTTCCAAATTTCAATTTTTTTCAGAGTTTGGACAACCTTCTGGATAGTTATAGAGTTACTGATAACTTTGGGAAACAGTTTCGGCATTTAAATGGTCAAAAATCGATTTTTAAAATGGGACTCAAGTTCACGCCCCACATTCTACTTTAGGAAACGCAAACTTTTTTGTACAGTTTCGAGTAGATTTAGCATAATTTAAGTCTTGAAGCTTTCCAGAAATAGTTTTAGTCAATTTCACAGAAAATTTTTTTTCGAAAAAATAGTAATCCGACACTTTTTAGAAATTTGATATTTTTTCACACAATTCTTTTCCCGAAAGAGTTCCAGAGTACTACCCGAACATGATTTCAAAAAATCAAAAATCTGAAATTGAAACTTTTTCTCAATTCCAAAATTTTTTTGAAATTTGTTGTTAACACTTTCAAAATTTACGACCAGAGTTCCACCCCACCCTCCAGAAGAGAAATTATAAACTTCCTTCAGAAAGGATAGGAAAACGAAAAAGTACAATGAAGTTGAAAAACCACCCTCATAAATTACATAAACACTCCTTTTTGAACAAAAAATTACTCTCTAAGCTTCCAACAGTTTATAATGCAAGAATATCATGCATTTCGAGTCACAAGAAATTCTTCGAAACGTTATGGGACACAGAGACCAATATCTTTTTCCTAGATGAAGTGTTCTAACATAATTGTGCATCAGAAATTAATCTAATTTTCATCTATTCCATTTTTGTCATAACAGGGTGCATATTTGTAACTTTAATGATGCTTTCCTACACCTAAATTGCAATTAATTATTTTTAATAGTTAATAAACCGCACTCCAAGTAATTTACAGGCAAATTCGTTACATAAGAAAATTTCTGAATAATAAAGAAAATTATTTTACTCGATATACATGAAATATTTGCAGGAGTTGTAAAGCGATGTAAATTCACTCAATAATCACAAAGGGGGTATTTTTTAATATTACTTTATTCATTTTTATAAATATTTCATATGAAGTTTGCTATGTTACTTGAAATCCGCGGAATTTTTGCATTATAAACTGAAGATGGTTCGATAAATATATATTTCAAGATGATTCCCCTTACCCTGTTATGACGTTAAGACCTATTCACTCATGTTCTGATAATCTTAGGCCTATCATTTTATAAATATCATTATCGCGAAAAAAAGTAATTTCACTGACAAGTTAGTGAATCTACGGAACTGGCAAAAATGACACTTTTTGAAATTCGATTAATTTTTCATTACATTAAATTTTGTGACCCATCTCACACGAGGAAGATATGCTTTTGACACAGACTTTCAGAATTACATGTCAAGACGACAGAATCATTGAGAAAAAACAGGGGTGTTGTAAAGTTCAGTTCGGAACTCATCTCCTCAGAGGAAGATGTGTTTTTGACATCTAGACCTCCAGAATTACTTGTCAGAACGACGGAATGTTCGACGAAAAAATGAGGTGTTGTAAATTTTATTTCGGAACACATCTTCCAAACGAAGATGTGTTTTTGACTCCTAGATCTCCAGAATTACTTGTGAGGAGAACGGGATCTTTGCAGCAAAAACAAGGGTATTGTAAATTTTAGTTCGGATCTCATCTTCCTCGAGAAAGATGTGCTTTAGACCTTTAGACTTCCAGAATTACTCGTCAGTATGACGGGATGTCCGACAAAAAACAGGGATGTTGTAAATTTTAGTTAAAAACCCATCTTCCCCGAGGAAGATATGTTTTTGACACCTAAACTTTCAGAAGTACTTGCCGGGATGACGGAATGTTCGACAAAAAACAGGGGTGTTGTAAATTTCAGTTTGGAACACATCTTCCCCGAAGGAGATATGTTTTTGACATCTAGACTTCCAGAATTACCTTTCAGGACGACGGGATCTTTGCGTAAAGACAAGGTTGTTGTCATTGCAGTTCGGAACTCATCTTCCCCGAGAAAGATGTCTTTTTAACACCTAGACCCCAGAATTACTTATCAGGACGACGGGATGTTCGACAAGATGCAAGGGTGTTGTCAATTTTAGTTTGGAACACATCTTCTCGCCGAAGATGTGTTTTTGACACCTAAAACTGCAGAATTACTTGTGATGACAACGGGATCTTTGCAGATAAAACAAGGCCAATGTCAATTTCAGTACGGAACTTATCTTCATCGAGGAAGATGTTTTTTTGACACTTACACCTCCAGAATTACTTGCCAGGACGGCGGGATGTTCGAGAAAAGACAAGGGTGTTGTAAATTTCAGTTCGGAAGCCATCTTTCCCGAGATGGATGTGTTTTTGTCACTTAGACCTCCCGAGTCACTTGTTAAGAGGACGGGATCTTTGAGATTAAACAAGGGTGTTGTAACTTTAGTTCAGAGCTCATCTTCCCCGAGAAAGATGTGCTTTTGGTACCTAGATCTCCAGATATACTTGCCAGGACGACGGGATGCTCGCGAAAAAAACAGGCGTGTTGTAAATTTCAGTTCAGAACTCATCTTCCTTGAAAAAGATGTGTTTTTGTTACCTAGATCTCCACCCGAGTAAAAATTCTTCGACTTGGTTCCGACTTGAATTGCCCCCAATCAAGACGAAGTGGAGACGAAGTGGAGATATATTTCTATGTCTCATTTCTGAGACGGAGCTGGACTTTATTTTACGTCTTGAGACGAGTTTCTGAATTCTTCTCTTAAAAACAACTAATTTAAAAATTGGACATTTTTTTTCTCATCAATTTTAATCCTTTGCATCTGTCAACAATCTCATTTCTGAGGCCAAAAAGGTTCGTCTTGAGTCGAGCTAACGCCGTCTTAGTTCTTGTGGCCATAACTCATAAACTCGAGTCAATTTTGAGACGCAGCTAGACATCCCCGTCTTCAAGTCGAACTCAAGTCTAAATCGAGTCGAAATCAAGATAGAGCATTTTCACTCGGGCAGATATACTTGTCAGGACGACTGGATGTTTGAGGAAAACAGGGGTGTTGTAAATTTTAATTCGGAACCCCTCTTCCCGAGAAAGATGTGTTTTTGACACCTAGACTTCCAGAATTACTTGTCAGGACAACCGAACGTTCCAGAAAAAACAGGGGTGTTGTAAATTTCATTTCGGAAGCCATCTACTTGGAAAAATATTTTTGCTGTGTGAAAAATATAACTGTGGTACTCATTTTTTCCGAAGAATAAAATAATTGATGTTAGATTTTATTCGTCTTTTGGTCAAGTTTTTAGAAAATCGAGAAAAATCTTATTGTCCATCAAATCCTTGGTGGTGAATTGGTAACATGCCCTCTTGGCAAAAGTGGAAGCTCCCGGTTCGAATCCGGGCTGAGGTGAATTTTGTCCAGCTTTTCTAAAAAAATTGATCAGTAGACCAACAAAGTTATAGATCAATTACTAAACAGATAATTTATCTCAAATATACGGAAGTTTTTAAAAATCTTGAAACAGCATGAAAATTCTCAGGCAAATACAATACCTCCTCCTCGACTTTCACAGAATTTTCGCAGAAGCATTTGCAGGAATTTACAAGCCTGGCCCTAGCTCAAACTGATCGAGTTGAGCTCGACTCAACTTGAAACCTAACAAACTCAACTCTACTCGTTTGAACTTCGAGTTCCGAATTTTTTGCACACCCCTAGTAATATTCTGCAATATTTTTTCTGAACATTTTGAAAAAATTATGCCGAAATTCTGCTGCCCACTTTTCTGTGGAAATTCTGCTGAATCCATTCTGCAGAATTTCTGCAGGATGTTTACAGAAATTTCTTATTTTTTTTACTCGGAGTAGGTACTTTGAACTATAAATTCTACAGAATAATTGCAGTAACAATATGCAATCAGTTGGGGATTCTTACATCATTTTAAGATAAATGATTCACCCAGGAAGTAAAGAAAAAACTTCATCAAAGGGCAGTCCTAGGTGAGTTATAACAGTTTTTCAAATGAAATTGGTTATTAAAGTGGAATCTAAAATGAGGATATTCTTAAATTATCGTGTTTGAATTTTATTGCCCAAAGTACATAAAAATTTAATGCACGTGAGTGGACAATACTTCCAATACATGTCAGGGTTCCCAAGAAATGACTTCAGTCAAAAGGTGCGAACACCAAGAAAGTTTTTCTAGATTTTCTATCTGGGGTGTCTCACAACTATTTTTTGATAAAAAACAAAATCTTCGTCGAAGCCGTTCTTGGAACAAATTCCATTATTAATGTAAAAAAATCGAAATACCCAGTTTTTCTCCAGAACGAAGCGGGACATGAAAAAAGTTTAGAGAGCAAACTTGTTCCTTGGAAAAATTGCTACAAAAAAATCCTCTTAATAATTTTTAATCTGACTTGGCTTTTTATCAAAAAATGTTATCAACTTATGATAAAAAGTTTTTAGTGATATAAAACATGTGGTTATGAGAACATTTCTAGCTTTTCTACTCACGATAATCATATCGAGAACAAGAAATAAGAAAAAAAGAGATTTATAATGAAATCGAAAAATCAAGTTTTTCAAGAAATCGAAGTGAGATTAGAAATAATTGAGGGAGTTTTTTGTAGAAATTATTACAAGGAATAATTTTGCTCTCCTAACTTTTTTTCATGCCTCGCTTCGTTTTCGAGAAAAACTGGGGATTTAGATTTTCTGAAATTAAAAATGGATTCCTTTTTTTTGAAAAACGGCTCCGGCGAAGATTTTGTTTTTTATCGAAAAGTAATTGCAAGAAACCCTAGATACAAGGTGTTCGCACCTTTGGGTTGCAGTTAAATATTTCAAGAGAACCGTGATGTATGTACATTAAAATTTAGTCAGATTTCTGTAACAGTGAAGATATCGTAAATTCTTGGACAACAGCACTATACTGTCGTACAGAATAAGAAGACCGGTAATTACATTTTTTTCCTTAAATTTGAGATAGTGATATATTTACGATCATATAAACTCACTATTTCATACGTTACATGTTTTATAATAAAATAATAGTAATTGAGGCTTTAATAACCAATTTTATTTCACCTGCATCTGCAAAATTTATATTCACATAGAATAAAAGACCTATAAATAGCAATTCGGAAAAACAAAAACCTATAAATGAGCGTATATAAGCTGCGTGGAAAGTTTTTCTTCTGTACGAGTATATCGTTGTGTCCTTTTTAACTTCATAGCAATTTCATTTCCGTCTCTGTTTAAACACAAGAAAAACTGTCCACGTAGTTTATGAGCAGTAATTGTCATTTGTTTGAAGATACATTCTTTTCTTTCTTGGTTAACAAACATACATTGGCGCTTAAGCTCAGTTCAACTCTGAGTGTAGTTAACGGTTTTCTTGTTTTGTACGGCAGTATAAAATAGCACCACGCATACCTAGTTAAAATTTGACGCAAATCTATTTAATAGATTTCGCTATGGACGTGGGTAAAGGCAAAAGAGCAATAGTTTTTCAATTACATAAAATACTTTTTCATTTTCGTGTGTTAAAACGCTGTGATGAAACTATATGAAGGAAGGTTAAAAAGATCTCAAGGCTTTCCTGTCATACAGTTCACAATAGTAAAAATCTTATAGTTTTGAGTTTATCAAGCTCTAATCGTGAGCAAAATTATACAGATAATTTCGAATTTTACAATGATCTACTAAATTTCCTTAAAATCGGATAAGACTTGCGCAGTCAATCAATAAATTAATGTTGTAAGTCCATAGCTTCTTCGAAATAATATACATGAGGTTTTTTGGTGTACTTGGTAGCGATTCGTTACCTCCAATCTTGTTTTCAAGAGCATTTACATCGGCAAAATAAAAATATTTGTAAAGAGTTTCTCACTATATAGAGTAGGGTTTTACATTTTAGACGAAGTCTCGAAATGTAAATGCGCTAACCAGTCTTAAAATGAGATCACTGATGTGATCCCGGAGTCATTTGTTTTACATTGAAAATAACAGCATGAAGTTATCCTATTCGAAAACAAGACGCCTATATAATGTTTGAACTTTGAGAAAAGTTGAAGCTATAAAGCACTGTTGGTCATCTAGTGAGCTAAAGATATAAAATACAAATCCACTATGTACAGAGAGGATATTTGGTGACAGTGAGAAACCTAGGGGTATAACGTATAACATTCCAGATATTAAATCGCTTTTAAATCGGCTTAGCGTTAACTAGTGGCACTTTAAGCTGCTGGGTGAAATGATTATCAGGGTTTCCCACTCCGTGGGCCCACTGGTTTCGCGCTAGCTGTTATCACCCGTTGATTAATTGTTATGCAATATGACGTCACACCGTCCTGGATTAGAATCCCATGAGCTGGATGAGAGCAGGAAATGAACGGCGGGGAAGAGGGCTTTCCGTACATGCTAGGATACTGTAGGGATCTGTGTGAAGTTTCGGGCTAATCCTCAAATTTGAGCCAGCCGAACATAGGACACTGATGAATATTGATACATAGATGTCCTCTGTCTACCGGATTGGGTGAGAATTGCAAGGTGGTACACTACAGCTTATGGGAGAACGACTTCAAACTACACAGCTGTATTTCTATTCTTGAATTGCATGTACGAATGTTGAGAAAAACTCACACAAATTATTTTGTAATTATTTCATTTCAATTCAATTTATTTAAGCTCTACAGTCAGGTCCCAGTTGAAGCGGGGAATAAGTAGGAATGAGCGGTGCTAAGTCCAGTCAACCAAATTTTACAAGAGAAGCAAGAAATCTTTCTAAAGGAATAATTTATAACCGATTAAGTTATTATAATACATGTAATAGGTGTACGATTTTTCCGGTGTGTTAGTATAATTTAAGTATTTTTATTTATGGTAGTATTGTGCTAGGCTTTTGTTCGTGGAAACAATTCTTCTCCCATTACGAAATATCACACTGAATCCCAAGGCGTAAAATTTTTATCCAGAGATAGATCAATTCTTTGAGGTATTTTAGGTTTTATGTGGGTTTCCTCAAAGCAAGTAAATACTTTGAAATAAAAATCATCAAGTATTGATAAGAGCCTACTAGTTTGAAGTATTTTTGGTTATGTTTGTGTTTCCTCAAAGGAAATGAATATTTTCAATGAAAAAAAAAACAAGTATTGATAAAGGCTGACTAATCTTGGGCTCTTAAAGTTGCGTTTGGGTTTTCTCAACTGAAATTATTATTTCCAAAGAAAAAACTCTAAGTATTGAAAAAGGCTAACGACATATTTTGGGGCTTTTAAGTTGTGTTTGGTTTTCGTCACCGGAAATGACTACTTTTAAAGAAAAGTTATCAAGTATTGATGAAGGCTAAAAAGTTTGGGATGTTTGAAGTTGGGTTTATTGGGTTTCCTCAACAAAAATGTATATTTTCAAAAAAAATCATCAAATAATGACAAAGTCCAATATGTTTAAGGTGCTTTTCGTTGTGTTGTGGTTTTCTTAACAGAAATTAATATTTTAAAATGAAAACTATCAAGTCTTGTTGCAAGTTTACAAGTAACAACTATACAGAATTTTCAGGAACTCTTTGCAGATCTCTGGAACTCCTTGTCATTGTTTGGAACTCTTTAGAATTCTCTGTAACTCTTTAGAGTTCTCTCAAACTCTTCACAATTTTCCGAAGTTATCTAGAATTCTCAGGAGCTGTTTAGAGGTCTCTTGAAGCATATAGAATTCTCTGAAAGTGTTTAGAATTTTCTGAAACTCTTTGGAGTTGTTTAGAATTCTCTGAACCTCTTTATAATTCTTGGGAACACTTTAAAATTCTCTGGAACCCTCGACGAGACTTCAGTAGGCTTTCAAGAGATTTCAAAATATTTCGAGATATTTAAAATGATATCGAAGCATTTTTAGGGATATGTAGATTTTCTACATGTTTCTTAGGGTATTAAAAGATTCAAAGGAATTTTTAGGGATTCCACAATATTTATAGAGATATTAAAAGATTTCAAATTACTTTAAAAAGGTCTCAAAAGATTTCAAGTGATTTCCGGAGATTTCGAAAGTCTTCTGTGGATTTCGGAACAGTTGAAGAGATTTTTAGAGATTCTGAGGGACTCTTTTGTATTTCAAGGGATGTCAAGTAATCTTAAAACATGTCTAAGTATTTTCAGTGATATTAAAATATAAAGAATTTTGAAATTTCTTAGATACTCGAAGAGTTTTTAATAAAATTTCAAGAGATTTCAAAAGATTCGGAAGGATTTAAATTGTTGTTTAACGATTTCTATTGATATAAAATGATTTCCTACACATTTCATAAGAATTTGGAGATTCAGTGGCATTTCTAAGGATTTCAAAATATATCTATAAATATCAAGAGATATCAATGGACTTCAGATGATTTTAAAAAGGTCTTAAAACCTTCCGAGGAGTTTCTGGAGATTTCGAAAGTATGCTAGGGATTTCGAAACAGTTCAAAAGAATTTTAGTAATTTAGAATTAGTAGTTTAAAATAGAACAGAAAGAATGAAAAAAACAAAAGAACAAGTTTGACATATACAAACAATCATTCATTTGTTTTATTTATGCGGAATAAATTATTTCTAGATAGATGGTTAGAATTTTATAAGAACACGGATTTTCCACGAAATTGTCATTCTCGTTTTCCTTTAAAACCCAAGGGAATCATGTTTGTGGAAAAAGATGTAGAGCAAGAACATTATAAAGGTTCAAGTAGATGTTACGGTAATTCACTTCATAGATAGCATAAACGTGAACGAAAAAGGGATGAAGGAAGTGGTGCAATGCATACGTACGTCATTGTACTTATCATTTGTTTAATTCTAATTTGAGTAGTTTATTAATTACTGTTAAAAATAATGGTATGTATCTGCAAGTAACGCATTACTGTCAAAGAGCGTTGCTACCTTTCTACCAACAATAAAATTTTAAACGTCATAGGACCATGGTTTGCGAGTTTTCAAAATATCCTGTTTTTTGTGAGGGAAGGGGCATCCTTGGGATTCAAACCCTGTTAAGATAGTTACGACTAATAACAATCATCATTGCTTGCTCAATATTTCAGCAGCCAAAATGAACACAGCTTGTCTTGAGGCATCCCAGCCTACAGTCGGACAGCCTAGGGATTCAATCAAAGATGTTCGGGAAAGGATACTCTTTAATATTCGAATCAAATTATACAAAAACGGAAATTTAACCAAAGAATAATGTAAAAAGTATAATTGGAAATAAGAAATTCTTTTCTTATCCCACATTTATTTAAAATTAGAGCATTTTTAACATCCAGGCTCCTTGAAATCCAATGAGATTCCTTTATGTCATTCAAATCCTCTGAAGGTTCTGTGAAACTTTCGTGATTTCAAAGATTCTCAACGGATTTGAAATAATTTTCAGGAAATACTAGGGATTTGATGCGATTATAATGTATTTTTTGTTTTTCAAAAGAATTCGAAGCATTTCAAGGGATACAAAATTTTTTAAAATTATTTCAAGCGTTTTTAAAAGAATATATAGTAGCTTGAAAGTGAAAAAACAATTTTAAATGAATAAAAATATTAAAATGTTTTTTTATCATTTGACTTCTCATAAAATTCTCACGTTTTTCCTGATTTGATACCATCCTAATTTAATTATGTTTTTCTTGGGCAAAATTTTTAATGTACTTTTAGATACCCAGAATTAGGGACAATTTTTCCGGATGAAATAATAGTGGACAAAGTTAGGATTTGGATCAAGAACAAGTTTCCACCTATGGCCAAGCACATAGTGGATTTGGCACATGTTTTAAAAAATGGCTTGTGGAAGGATAAATTAAGGTATTCCATTCCGGAAAATGGACCAGAACGCGGAAATGTTGTAGAGACCCTCTATAAAATAAAAATTTCGTCTGTCATTGATGAAGAGGGATTTGGGCCAGAGCCGTAGCAAGGGTGTGGCGACTGAGGCACTTGCCTCGGGCGCCATCGCAAAATGGGGCGCAAAGCCTCGAGAAATTTCGAAAATTTTTCCAATCTCATATTTTTTTGCTTTTTTTTCAACTGGTTTCAATTGATTTTGAAGATGTCATTGATGAATTTGCGGAAATAAAATCGAGGAAAATTCGATTTTGAGACAGAAAAACTTGGTATGCTTTTTTTACGGCGCTCATTCACTTTATAGAAATATATTTCTGTTTTTTCTACAAACAAATCATACGGAACTAATGCATGCTTGCCCAAAATAAAATTTACGATAAAAACATATGACTTTTTTCGAGAAGCGAGGGGGGGCGAGAGAAAATTTCGAAATTTGCCTAGGGCACCAGAAGAGTTTGCTACGGCTCTGATTTGGGCACGTATTATTGACATCTTCAGGGTTGATGAAGAAATTGAAAAATGCGACTATCATCAAAGCTGATCGGAAATCTTACTTTGCTCCACAATTAGACTGCGTGTACCAGGTGGTCACTTTCGTAGGGGATGTTAATAATAAAGTAATTGTATTATTCAACTTCTTCTTAATTGTTACAAATTTACGAATTGAATATTAATTTTTAAACAATTTGTAAGCTATAAAATGGAAAAATTCAGAAATCTAGAATAAGGTAGATGAGCAAGGGGTGGGAAAGGAGAGGGTTAGTGACATTAAGGGGGTGGGAGGGTACAGAGTGGATTTCGTGTTAAGAAGGAAGGGGGGTAGAAGAAGGGTTATTGTGCGAAACGAAGGAAGGGAGGAGTATACGGTGGTAGTGGGAGGGGATTGAGACGGATGGGGACAGAGTGAGGGGAGGTATAGGATGATGGTGGAGGACAGGAGCGGGGCTAGGGAGATCAGTGTAGGAGTGATGGGGAGGAGTGGAATTGAGCAAAATGGGTTTTTGTGGTGTGATGAAGGGTGCTTAGAGGAAGAGAGATTGCCGGAGACGGTGGGAGGGCGAGAGGTTGACAGAGGGGGTGAAGCGGGAAAGGAGGTTGTCGGAGAAGGAAACGGAGGGAGTGTGATAAGGTGGAAGTGAGTGAGGGTTGGGAGAGGGTTTGGTGAGGCAGTGAGAGGAGGAAGAGGGTGATAATGAGGGAGTGAAGAGTAAGGAAGAAAGGGAAGGGTGGAAGGAAGCAGAATGGGTTTTTTGGTGAGATGGAAGGCGGTGCAAAGGAAGGGAAATTGTGGAACAGGGGGAGTGAATGAGTGAGGGAGAGGGAGAGCAATGCCATATTATCTAAGTATATTGAAGAGATTGAGTTTGATTTTAAAGCCGAAGTCCAACATCAACAAATTTGCAATAGGCAATACCATTCGCTTGGGTTACTATGAGCCGTAAGACTACTGCCATCTACAAATCTGCGTTCACAAAAGTTAAGGAATTGGCTCCATTCACTATGATTATGTGATTATGGTAGTATTTTAAATTAAAACGTAAAAGCGTGCTTATGTAAAAAGTCAGCCGATTATCACCGCTGCGTTGACTTTTTACATAAACACGCTCTGACGTTTTAGGTCATATTTCGAAATTCCGTGAAGATTTTTTAAGCTTCATCGGCTTAAATTAAAGATGAGTTTCCAAGGATAACGTGGTATGAATTTTAGATTTTTGTTACAACTTTCCTAGATCATGTCATGAGTTGAAAGCAGGCCACAAATTTCGACAGGGGTGATAAACGGCGGAGTGATGAATGCTGCAGAAATCCTGGAAATACTGAAGAACAGCTGGGAATTCTAAATAATACCTGGAAATTTAAAATAATAATTGGGGATTCTTAAGAATTCCTAGAAATTCTAAGGAATTCCTGGGCATTTTAAGAATTGCTGGGATTACCAGAGAATTCATGGAAATTCTTAAAAATTGCTAGAAATTCAAAAGAATACCTAAGAAATTGTAAAGAGTACCTGGAAATTCTAAAAAATTCCTGAAAATTCGAAACAATTTTTAGAAACTCTAGAAAATTCACGGTAGTTCTAAAGAACTGCTGGGAATCATCCCATGAGTTGAAGTCAGGGCACGAAAGTCCACAGAGGTGATGAACGGCTGACTTCTTACATAACCACGTTTTGACGTTTTAAGTCAAATCTCTGGAGCCCGTGAAGATTTTTTAAGGTGGTGTTAGGATTATTTGTAATAATATTAAATGAGAAATTTAAACCCTTACTTAAGAGCATCACGAAGTGGGAATGGAACAATGGCCTGACAAGAATTCGGGACACAAATGAAGATGCGAGAATATTTTTCCAAAGCGTTAAGAACCTGCCCCTCTTGCCCGAAGAGGACATTGCATCAATGTCCGAGCGGTGTTATGCAGAACTAAATTCATGCACTGCACTGATTGAAGTTGCCATTACGTCGGCAAATGGGAAGAAGATTTCTCAAATGGTCACTTTAGAAACTATTTTCTAAAGTTTCGCGAGCTACTACCGGAGTTATTAGCTATAAATTTAATTCCGAAAAGGCTGTCGGTGTTCAACCTTCCTCAACGCAGGACAAACGACCAAGAAAAGTACCATTGTGGATCGAGAAGGTACGTGGGAATGAGACCCTCCCCCATCGTTTTCATGAGTAGATCTGAAAGAAAATTTTTTTTTCGAAAACTAACATACACAAAATTAAATCAAAATACCTAAAATCATATTTAAAAGTAGCGTTGATAACTTCGTAAAAAATTCGTACATGGAGTACGAGATAGCCAAAAAGTTTGGAAGGATTTTAGGTCCACAGACGCATGAATCTATGGTGAGGGAAGACAGAATCCAGGCCATGTGCAAAGTGCTCAGAGCCCCAGAGAACAATCATCACTTTAGACGAAGGAAACAAAAGCCGATAGAAATGCTGGACGAACTCGTAGGAGCTACAAGCATCGTCACAAGGGGAATCGAAAAATTTGTGGAGGACGAAGGTAATAATATTAAAATTAACCTAGAAATTCTAAAGAATACACGGAATTCTGAAGAATTCCTAGATATTCTAATGATTTCAAGCAAATTCTAAAAAACTCCTGGCAACTCTTAAGAATTGCTGGAATTTTAAAGAATATCTGGGTATTCTAAAAAATACTTGGAAATTCTGAAGAATTGCTGAGAGTTAAGGTACCCAGAAGACT
Organism: Melikaiella ostensackeni; assembly: GCA_032362435.1. Classification (NCBI taxonomy): domain Eukaryota; kingdom Metazoa; phylum Arthropoda; class Insecta; order Hymenoptera; family Cynipidae; genus Melikaiella; species Melikaiella ostensackeni. The sequence continues at coordinate 23,519 of JAUMHM010091395.1, forward strand.
TGAGAAAATTCGACAAAATTCCAGAGATGTCTAAAGAATTGTTGGGAATTTCAAAGAATTTCTGGAAATTTTGAAGAATACTGGAAAAATCTGAAGAATTCACGGGAATTCTAATGAAATTTCGGGAATTTTTTAAAATTCCTAGCAATTCTTAAGATTGAAAAATCCAGAGCCTGCTAGAAATTCTGAAGAATTGCTCAGAATCACAAGGAATTCATGGGAATTCCTAAGAATTTCTGGAAATTCTAAGGAATTTCTGAAAAGTCTTAGGATATCTAGAAAACTCAAAAGAATTCTACAAAATTCTAGAGGTTTCTAAAGAATTGCTGGGAGTTCTAAATAAACCTTGGTGATTCAAAGGAATTGGTGAATTACTCAAGAGTTTTAGCAAATTCTTCACAATTGCTGGGACATTTAGGGAATTCGAGGGAATTGTAAAGAATGACGCTGAACTTTAAAGTTTTAAGTAGCATCTACAGTCAACATGGGACCACTTGAAGAGGCTGGTATGGCTGACAAATTTGTTGCGGTTCGGGCTTCAAATTCTGGTAAAGTGGCATTCATGACAGAGGAAAAGGATCTCAAATGTTCGCAGTGTTCGAAACATTTCATCAGAAAGAGATTCCTACAAGCACACGTGATCTTTCCATACGGAGTATATCGAATGTCATTCGTGCAAAGTGTTCGTGATGAAAAATGAAGATCATTCTTGCGTTCGACAAAATCAAGTACAAGAAAGTAAGTACATACAATTGCACATCGATGTAGTATGTTCCTATTTCTTTAACGCATACCACATTGTACTTCTTCCCTTAATTTAATTTCGGATTTTCCTGTCACCTTCTCCTAATTAAGAACTAAGAAATATAGATAATCCTGAAGAACCATTGAAAATTGACAATGTTCTTCGCGACGGCTTATCCGACGAGTTGATAGTGAGCAGTGAAGAAGAGGTTACTTCAAGAGTCACATCTGTCACCAATTCTGATGAAATCAGTAATGAGGATCTAGAGGGTCATATTACCTTGAATGCACCATTTCTTTCACTGAATTTCTCCATTTATTCCTCCCATACCATCCGTGTCAATTCTTCCTATATCAAAATTTCTGTATCCAAGTATTGTTACACAATCCTATTTTGGAATTCAAGGTGAATTCAAGAGAATACTAAAGAATTTCAGAGAGTTTTGAAGTATTTCCATGAATTATAAAGAATGACAGAGAAATCTAAAGAGGTCCAGAGAATTCTAAAAAGTTCCATTGTATTCTAAAGAATTCTAGAGTATTATAAACAGTCGCAGCGAATTCTAAGGAATTCGAAAGCATTGCAATGAATTCTAAAGAGTCCTGACAATTCCTAATAATTCTAAATACTTCCTAAGAGTTCTAATCAGTAACAGTGATTTTCAAAGTGTTCCCGAGAATTCTTAAGAATTTCAGAGAATTCTAATGAAATCTAGAGAATTTCTTAGAATTCTAAAGAGTTTGTGACAATTCTAATGAATAACAGTGAACTCTCAAGTGTTTCAGAGAACACAATTTACGATAAGTATTCATATTTTATTTGTAGCATTTTATCTTCTGTAAAACATAAATTTCCCCATATTTTTCAGTGTTTTAGATATTATTCACGTGTAGTGGGTATTTCTCCGACTGACAACACAATTCACGAGGAGTATTTTATTTGTAGCAATTTATCTTGTGTGAAACATAAATTTCTCGAATGCCTCAGTTTTGAAAGAGAAGAGGCTCTCAAGGGAAAAAAATGGAAATTCATGATTTTTTATAAACTACCAGAAATTTATTTGAAATTTCCTTAAATTTACGGAAACTTTCGGAAGCTTATGGAGACTTACAGAAATTTGAGAAAAGTTTTGAAAGTGTGCGGAAGCTTTCTGAGAGTATAGGTTGTTTTGGAAATGTATGGAAACTTTTGGAAATTTAAGGAGACTTTTTGGAAAGTTATGAAAACTTTTGGAAATTAATGGAGAGTCTTGGGAAATTGTTGAGGCTTTTTGAAAACTCATGAAAAGTTTTCGGGAGTATGGAAGGTTTTGGAAATTTGTAAGAGTTTTTAAAAATGGAATATTCAAAATGAGAATTTAGGGAATTTTCTAAGCTTGCTGAGTTTTCATTCACGGTTCAGAATTCTAATCATATTTCTGCAGCAATAAATGGTCCCTTCCCATCCCAGAGGCCAAACTGCAGAAGACTGGTGCCCTCCTCAGTGTACAACACAAACCGAACACAACTCCTTTGGTGCTGGCTTGGTTTTCTTACTTTCCTTTAAATGACCGAAGTTTAGTGGGACTGACGTTACGAATAGACACTACACCTTATGATGATTTAGCTGCTTAATTTGGGCATGATTTTATACTTATGGAATAAATTTCTCGCATCGAGTTGTAGTTGGGTGTATACTTTTAACGATCAGTAACACAAATAATAATGTAGCCTCGGATAGGATTTACACTTCTGCTGACGAAAGGCATGCCGTTGGAAAAGTTTCAGGTGATAAATAGAGTTTGAGTGTTTAGAATGTTAGAGGTGTAAATGATCTTAAGGAAAAGAAATTGCGGGATACAATGCGCGTGAGAACCAAGATATTTTATGTGTACCAGAAGCAAAGAAGAAGAGATGTCAGGTAAGGAAGATAGAGAACGGACTCGAACTCCAGTCAGAAGTAGATAGTGAATCATATGGTAGCCAAGGAGTTGGTCTGATTACGAATAAGAGAGCAAAACAACATGTCAGAAAGTATGAGCGTGCATCTCCTAGATTACGATGGGTTAGAATGAAAGTGGGACTAATCAGAAGACTATTTATCATAGCTTGCTACGCCCCAGTTGATTGTGATAATAGGGATGTAAATGATACCTTCTGGGACTCGTTTCACAGTAAAAAGTAAATCGTAAAGTCCGTCCGTATGGCTACGGAATTTAAGGTGTGATCAAAAGAAGAACGCGACGACGTTAAGGCAGCATTAGTTAGAAATCGTAAAGTCCGCTCGCTTTGTGAAAAAAAGTCCGCCATCTTTTGTTCGTAAAGCGAGATGCCTATGCG
>JAUMHM010091402.1:0-26580 GCA_032362435.1 Melikaiella ostensackeni
AAGCCCATTGAAAGTTACTAAGTTGTTTGCAGGGAAACAAAACAAACAACTTGTTTTGCTACAAATAAATTTGTAACTTTTGATAGGCCAATTTTAATATCGACTCCAACTCTGAGAGTAAGGTTTTGGAATAAGCCTCAGGGGTACATTCCAAAACCTAACTCTCAGAGCTGGAGTCGATATTAAAAGTGGCCTATCAAAAGTTACAAATTTATTTGTAGCAAAACAAGTTGTTCATCTTGTTTCCCTGCAAACAAATTAGTAACATTTAATGGGCTTATTTTTATCTCGACTCCAATTCACTCCAAATTACAATTCAAAATTGAAAGTTATTTTACACCTATATAGAGGGCTGCTATAATTTAATTCACTTGAAAAAATTAGTAAAAGTAGGCGGAAGGCGCCTACAAAAAAGGGTTTCGTAGCCTATTCAGTCTTTATGAAGTTGTTCAAATCTCCCCTCCCCCACCATCCCTAACTTCCCCTAATTCCCCGCCCTCTCCTCAATTCCCCTCCCTCATTCTCATTTCCCTGATTTCCCCTTACTTTCCATCATTTCTCTCCCTACTATTTCTCATCGTCACCCCCCTCATTTCCCTCATTTCCTCTCACTTTCTCTTAATTTCCATCACATCCCCTCAACTCCTCCCTATACTTCACGACATTGCTACTTCCTTCCCCTCATTTTTCCGTACTTCTCCTCCCTTCTCCTCAGCCCCTCCCTTCACTCACTCCCCATTTCCTCACTTCTAATCATTTCCAATCCTCTACCCTCATTTCCCCTTATTTCCTATGACTTCGACCCCTCACTTCCCCTCATTTTATATTCCCCTGCGGCTTATTCCAAAACCTTACTCTCTGAGTTGGAGTCGATTTAAAACTTGGCCCATCAGAAGTTATCGATTTCTTTGAAACGAAACAAAATTATAAGATCCTCTTGTTTGATTTGTTGAGAACGAATTAGTAACATTTGATACGCTGATTTTTATCTTTACTTTAACTCTGAGAATGAGGTTTTGGAATATATCCCTGGTCAGTGATGAGGAGTAACTTGTTCCTTTTAACTAGTTGCTGTAACTAGCTACTTTTTTTGTAACGTTAGTTGTAACTAAATTACTTTCGTAAATAAGGAACGAATTGGTAACGAGTTACATTTTTTTCAGTAAGAGTAATCATAAAAATCGCTAATTTTTTATTTACTTTCGAAACGCAATTCACAATTCTTTTTTACAACTATCAATTTCATTGCTTTTCTAACTATTTCTTCATTTTCACAATTCAAATTGTGGCGCTAGATAGCCATATAGATTCATAGCCCAATGAAGGAAAATTGAAATTTTTCTTTCAACCTGGGGTTCAAAAATTTCTAAAATCTATACAAACACTCAAAATGAAATGAAAATATAATTTCAAAATTAAATATTCATTTCTCTTCGGTTAATGATGAAGTTTTCCACCCGGAAATTTGACTATTCCAGATATTTTATTCATTATTTTAGTTGAAAATTAATTTTTTTAATTGCAAATTCAACTATGAAATTTTGGGTTGAAAATTGATCTTTTTTTATTGAAAGTTCATATATTTTGTCTGAAATCCGTCTTTTTTTGATAAAAAATAATTCTTCTTGGTTAAAAATTCATCTCTTCAGTTTCAAATTCTACTATTTTCTTGAAAATTGATCTTTTATAGCTGAAGGTTCGTGTATTTCCGTTAAAAATTAATTTTTTTCAATTAAAAATTTAACTATCCCATTTCTGTTTGGAAATTGATTTATTAGTTTAAAATTGATGTATTTTGTTTGATATTCGTCTTTTTTTGATAAAAAATTATGCCCTTGTTCGAAAATGTATCGTTTTGGTTTCAAATTTGACTATTTCGTTGGAAGTTCGTCTTTATTGGTTGCAATTTAAAACATTAAATTTTTTTGTTGAGAATTGAACTGTTTTGGATCCAAATGTCATTTTTTGGTTGGAAATCAACATTTTTGTTTCAAATTCACCTTCTTCGCTCGAAACTTCAACATTCTGGTTAATTTTTTTCTATCTTGACTGCAAATTTAACTATTTTGTTGAAAGATTGTATTTTGTTAAAATGTATTTTGTTAAAAATTAATCTTTTTTGTAAAAAATTATTTTCTTGGTTGAAAATTCATCTTTTGGTTTCGAATTTACCTATTTCGCTGAAAATTCGTATTGTTTGGTTAAATTCAACTTTATTTGATTTAAAATGAAAATCTTTGTTGATTGAAATTTTCACTAATAACTTTTTTATTGAGAAATCACCTTTTTTGGTTGAAAATTGAACTACTTTGTTACCAATGTTTCTTTTTGGTTGAAGATTCATCATTTTCTTTGAAATTTTATCTCCTCCGTTGGAAAATTAACTATTTTTAAACATTTTTTTCTTTGTTCAATATTCATAATCTCAAATGAAAATTTAACCATTCCATTTTTGGTTTGAATTTTATATTGTTTATTTAAAGGTTCAACTATTCGATCGGATATTCTCTGTTTAATTTGAAAATTTCGTTACTTTGTTAGAAATTCATCTCTTTGTCTTCAAACTAAACAGACTTGTTGAAAATCTAACCATCCCATTTTTTGTTGAAAATTGATCTTTTTTAGTTGAAAATTCATGCATTTTCTTCAAATTCGTCTTTATCGGTCGAAATTTAAAATATTACATTTTTCACAGAGAATTGAAATTTCTGGATCAAAATGTTATTATTTGGAAATCAACTTTTTTGTTGAAAATTCGCCATTTTGGCTTGAAACTTCAACAATCTGGTTGATTTTTATTCTGTGTAGACAGAAAATTCAACTATTCAGTTGAAAAATTGTTTTTTGAGTGAGTATAACTGCTTTCGATTTGAAATCAAAATATTTTTCGGTTGAAATATCAATTTTTGACATTTTTTGTTAAGAGATCATCTTTTTTCGTTCAAAATAAGTTCTTTCAATTAAAAAAAAAAAAATCACGTGTTTTGTAAAAAATTCATCTTTCTGGTGAAAAATTATCTTCTTGGTTGAAAATTTATCTCTTTGGTTTCAAATTAACCTACTTTGTTGAAAATTCGTCTTTTTTTCTCGAAATTTTATCTATTACATTTTTCATTGAGAATTGATCCATTTAGATTAAAATTTTATTATTTGGTTGAAAATCAACTTTTTTGTGGAAAATTCGCCTTTTTGGCTTGAAATTTCAACAATTTTGTAGATTTCATTTCTCTCCTGACTAAAAAAAAATTTTGATAAAAATTATTTTTTTGGTTGAATATAATTGCTGTTGATTCAAAATTAAACTGTTTTTCGGTTGAAATGTCAACTATTGCATTTTTCGTTTGAGGATATATTTTTTTTAATTTATAATTGAACTACTTTGTTGAAAATGTTCTTTTCTTTGGTTGAAGATACATAATTTTAGTTGAAAATTCATCTCTCCCGTAGGAAAACGAACTATTTGGTTGACGTTTTGTTTTGATTAAACATTCATTTTTTTAAATGAAAATTTAACCATTCCAATTTTGGTTCAAAATTTATATTGTTTAGTTGAAAATTCAACTATTTAGTTGGATATCTCTGCTTTTTATTCGATAATTCATGTATTTTGTTGAAGATATATCTGTTTTGGTAAAAAATTGATCTTTTTTTCTAACATTCACGTATTTTGTTAAAAATTCAACGTCTCCTAAAACATTTTCTGTTGGTCTTAGATTATTGCAAGTTCTCTAGAAGTGGAAGTCGTAACTAGGTAAATCTAGAGAAACACTTTTAGAAAGAAATAATCAATTTTCAACGCGAAAGAGATTTACAGGTATAGCTCAAAATAGCAAAGCTGAAATTTCTCTCCCACACTGAAATTTAAAATTTTCTAAAGCATTTCTTGTTTTAGAAATATTGTATGGGTCATGACTAATCTACGACTTTCATTGAAGAGTGTAAAAACTATCACTCGAAAGTTATGAATGAAGTTTTGTAAAAATTGAATTTGGATATATATTTCTAAAATACAAAAGTAACTAAAAACGTAACGATAGTTACCTTCTTGGGAAATGCAACTAAGAAAAAGTTACATTTTAAATCGATAACGATAACGATAACTAGTTATTTTTTTCGTGATGTGACGGTAACGATAAGTAATTCCCTTTAAAATGTAATTTATCTATCACTGCCCCTAGTACTTCACTGAGTACATTCATCTCCCGTTACTGTGCCAGCCTCGGGTCTGGTCGGCACAGTAACGGGGGCCATTAAAACTTAGTTTATCCCGGATTTGAAGCGACGAGCTAATAAGCACTCAGGACCGCATTTATAGTCTCTGAACCCGACACACGTGCGAAAGTATATGCGCAGAGAGTCACGATATAAATAACTTCTAATACGATGCCGAGTGCCCGAGCGAAGACCTTAAGTATTCGGCATCAAGGGACGTTCAGGGGGGCTGACAGAAGCATTCAAGCGTGAACGACCGAGAATCTGGCACAGGAACGGGCGGCCCAGCTACGGGTGGTAAGTGTATTGCGTAATTGGAGCCAACTTTTGAATTTCATGATACAATGAGTATTGGACTATGATCGATTCGCTTTTTGACAAGAGAAACAAATACAGACTGAAAGAATTGTTGAATGACCGAGACTCGCATTTCAAGTCGGTCAATTTCATTTTCAACCTGTAACCACTAACCTCTACACTGAAACCACTTTGCAAAACGAACCGTATGAGCACGAGAAGTTCGCTGTGGAAAACTATTTAAACTCCCTCTCGCGTCATGACGGGCGGTTAAACAAGTTAGACTTCATAGTGAAGGCAACTTCAAGCCGCAAAATAAATTAAGCCGACGAGTCCAGGCAGAAGTAGAAAGGGAATAGGATACGGGTAGAGAACCGTCACTGGTAGAGAGCAAACTCTAACTGGATTAAGTTCAATGTGTAATGCTATTTGCCTTTGCCCACTCTGCATCATCGATTGCAAAAGTCAACACGCAACTTTGCTTGACAAAAAAAAAATTTTTAAGGGTTTGACAGAGCAATTTTCTCAATTTTAACGATTCGGGTAACTGTAGTTTTGTGCAGGCAGATATTGTAAACATTCCTTTTCACAAGCTGAAAGCTTCTTGCTTTTCTACAATTAATTTTTCAATGTAGAACGATACAGGATCGACTCGGGAGAAGAAATAAAGATTCATTAAATCTATTTATAATTGGTCGCTGTTTATTTGACATGCTAAGTCAAAATATTTTCTTACAAAAAGAATCTTTGTTCTTTATATTTATTCTATAAATGTCAGTGACCTGATCAGGATAAACTTCTATTTTATCTTTATATTCAACTTCTACTCTATGTCTTTTCTTTCTTCATTCTATTCACATAGAAATATTTTTTCTCTTCTATTTCTCTATCTACAATATCTTATTTTATAATATATTCTTATATCAATAATATTTATTTTTTACCTTCGCTTTGGTAGAGTCGCTATTTTATATACGTCTGAAATATACTCAAATCATAGAGGCTCTGTATCCTATTTTCTTACTTCTATATATTCTATCTGTCTTCAATTTCGCATATAATCAATTGCGCATTTCTCTTTATTTTTCATTACAATATCCTATTTATACAACAGAGATCTTTTGCTGTACGATTTCTGAGATAGGTTACGTATTTGGCGTCGAGAGTAAACTCTCTAGCCTGCTTGCCTCCGCTATCCAGATTTTAGAAAGACAAACCTAAGACAGAGCGCAAAACTGCATGTCTCTGACTCAGAATTTGTATTTCTCTCTAATACAACAAAATTCTTATGTTTATAACAAGATATCTCTCAAGATCTTTCCGTTTTCTTGCTAGCTATCTCTATCTGTTTTTCTCCCTATCCTTCTTTTTCTTTTTCTTTCAAATTTCGCTGGCTAACTCTGCCTATATATCTCTCTATCTTTCTCTAAGACGAACGGAAGGCCTTTCGCGATTGCAACAGTCGTACTCGAGGTCGAGGGTAAACCCTCTATTCTTTGCCTGTGTTGCAATCTAGGGTCGATCGAAACTCGCTTGCAGGAGTAAACTCTTGGCCCGAAACTCGGCTACAGGAGTAAGCTCCTTGGTCCGAAACTCGGTTGAAGGAGTAAACTTTTTGGCCCGAAACTCGGCTGCAGGAGTAAACTCCTTGACCCGAAACTCGATTACAGGAGTAAACTCTTTGGCCCGAAACTCGGCTGCAGGAGTAAACTCCTTGACCCGAAACTTGGCTGCAGGAGTAAACTCCTTGACCCGAAACTCGGCTGCAGGAGTAAGCTCCTTGGCCCGAAACTAGGTTGCAGAAGTAAACTCTTTGGCCCGCAACTCGGTTGCAGGAGTAAACTCCTCGGCCTGTCTCCAGACCTCCCTGATCCTTCGCGCTCGCCCGCGCGTCCCCTACTCCAGTTGCGAGTCCAGCATCCGACCTTCTCGAATTTTCCGCAGCCGTGTATCCCCACCGGTATCACTTGCGTGGGTGGGAGACACCGCGACTGCGCTTTCACACGCGCCTGATGCTGAGGCCCCTTTTCGTTCCGGTCTATCTGGTTGCAGTATACAGGGGCGCTGCATAGCTTACAAAGTTTGAGGGTGATTGCCAAAATGTTGACAACTAAGTCCCAGTCCTTTTCCACTCTTCCTTTAAATGATATATTTTTTCTATAAATATCTGAGGGGGGTACTTATATCAAAGCACAATTAGGTAGAGTTGTACAATTTCAAAAGACCTCGTTCAGAAATTATGAATAAAAAAGTACGCAAAATGTCTTGTAATGCAACTGCTCTAAAGTACAAATTAAAAATGAAAAATTGATAAATATTATCAAAACAATTCTTTAAATACTTGAGATTCACAGATATCATCTATATTGAGTTAAAAAGGATTACTTTTGAGAGTAGAGTTTAATATTTTAGATTTAAGGATTTTAAAAATCAGTTGAAAGTCTGTCCCTCATGTTTTTCGTCTGGTCACGTTGCACTGCTATTTCAGAATGAAACCCGAGAGTTAGTATTCAAACTATTTATGATGTGGACTCAAATTGTTGCTTTTATACTTACAAAGATTACAGTATATTCAAAAGTCTACTTATTAACGTTGATTCCAAACATAAGTAAATATTTTTTAGCGTGATGTTTGTTATAAGATGTCCGGAAAAGCTTCGTATTAATTTATCATACTACAAAATGCAAGGACACCATATTCTGAAACGCTGTAGGCAAAATCAAATAAATCGTGAAAATAGTCACTTCCCCATATTTTTCAATATTTAATCTATTCTGCCTTTATTGTTAAGAGATTTTTGCAATTTTTTGCTTAACCGTGGTCGCACTTTATGTCTGTAGAAAATTATTATAAGAAAATCAATATGGAAAAAAATAGTGTTAAAATGTTAAAAAAAAAATAAGACACAAAACAAACGAATGATTTATTCATTTACTTAATGTACAATGTTCAATAATTTTGAGTGAATTCACAGGATTTTACAGATTTCAAGAGATTCTACAGAATTTCAAAAGACTTACGAGATTCCGAATGAATCACTGTACTTCAACGAATTTCAAGAAATTTCAGAGAATTTTCATGGATTTCAAGCAACTCCATTCAAGTTCATAAGAATTTCACGAGATGATTTCGAAGATTTCTGAACATATCAGGGGATTTTAAGGAATTCCAAAGGATTTCAACGTATTTTAATGGACTTCCACGGATGTTAAGGCTTTTAAATGGACTTTATGGTATTTTTGAACACTTCAACTAATTTTGAAGGATTTTATCGTTTTTCAAGGAAGTCAAAAATATTTCGTGGATTCCACTGAATTTCGTACAATTTTGAAACATTTCAAGAGATTTTAGAGGATTTCAAAGATTTCTAAACATTTCAGGAAATTATAAGGGACTTAAAAGAATTTCAAGAGAATTAAAGCATGACAAGATATTTCAAATAATTTTGTAGGATTTCCAAGGTTTCCAAGAGATTTCTAGAGAACTTTGGAAATTAAATGGAATGGAATGGAATTTCGAGGGATTCCTAGCATTTATAAAGATTTCATCGGAATCTAAGGTATTCCGAAGAATTTTACAAGATTTAAAAGATTTCATGGGATTTTAAAGATTTCTAGGAATATAAAAGTTTTTTCGAAGACTTTTAATTTATAAGTTCAATTTAATTCATATTCAAGAGATTTCTAATGACTTATACTTTTTTAAATGGATTTTTATGGTATCCAAAGATTTTAACGGATTTCCTAAGATTTCAAGGGATTTCTAGAGAACTTTGGAAAATAAATGAAATTATATTGCATCTTAAGGAATTCTCAGCGATTCCGAAGAATTTGAAGAACTTCTAAGGATTTCAATAGGATCTAAGAATGTAATTGAATCTGCAAGGATTTGGTAGATTTTGAGGAACTTCAAAGAATCCTAGAGATTTGAACGGTTTTTCAGAGAACTTTAATAAATAAGTTTAATTCAATTTCTATCCAAAGGATTTCAAATTATTTCCACTTATTTTAATGGATTTATTCGATTCTCAAAGATTCTATGGAGTTTTAGGGCTTTTGATGAATTTTCAGAGAACTTAAGGAATAAATGAAATTTGATTTGAAAGGAATTCAAAATTTCAAGAGATATGAAGGAATTTACAAAAATTCGAAGGATTTCAAAGATTCGAAGTCGTTTTAAAAAGTTTCAAACAATTTCAAGCCATTTGAAAAGTTTCAAGGGATTTCGAAGAATTTTATGGGATTTTCATACATTTCAAGGAATTTCTCCAGACTGACATTTCAAGGGATTTCTAGCTATCCCAAAGCAAAGGTTTCAGGAGATTTCAAAGATTTTATTGAATCTCCAAGGATTTCAAGGAATATCGATGATTTTCAGAGTGATGAACGGTTCTTTTCAGAATTTTAGCAAGTCTCAAAGATTTTAACGTATTCAAAAATATTTACATAGGTATCAGGGGATTCCAAGAAACTTTAAAGGATTTTCGTGGAATTCAATGAAATTCCAAGCGATTTTAATGATATTAAAGGAATTTACAAATTTTTGCTTTGTAAAGATTATTTGTGCAGAATCGCTATTTTCGGGTACATTACTTCCATATGAGATTATGAGCGACCCAAAATAAATCGCTCCTTTGTATTCTCTCTTCTTTTTCATCAACTTTTTAAATATCTTTCTATTTTTCATTTCAACACTGATTATTCTATAGTCATTTGCTCTATCATGATTTTTCTGTACCCCAAGGAATCGTTTGCAATCTACAGTGTACACAAGAAAAGCAAGCAATCAACCCCACAGTTCTTATAAACAAAATCCAAAGAATGGAGAAGATCTAAAAGTTCTTCACAGAAAAAGACTACTAACTTTGCAATAAAAATTGATTCTTACAAAAAGAAAAAAATAGTTTCCTTCTCTAAAAAATGTTTACCCTCATTGCCCATGTAGTAAATTCAGAAGAAGAATCCTCGAGAAAGTTAGCCTGTGAAAAAATGTGTTTCCTCCAGACTGAACTTGGTCGCTTTGCCGCCAGCCCTTTCCAACTTGGAGAACGACGTCGCGCCTAGTAATTATTTGTAGCGGTAATGAAGAAAGACGATTTTGCAACTTGGAGAGAGAGCTCGAGGCAACGAAGTTACGTCGGTACCGCCCAATCTACCTACAATTTCCGCGAGTTCATCCACGACCTTGAAGGGTGGGACCAGGGGTGGCGGTTGTGCAATTACACGTTGCTCAACGACGGAGCTCTTCAGAGAACTCAAGACTGAACACTGAGCAAAGCAAAGAGAGGACTTGCTGTACATGCCATGCTTAACAGTTAAGTTGGAAGTCTTCAATCATCTCAAATCTTGATGTGCATACCTAATTGATTGTTTTTGCAGACAACATAATCCTCGATTTTTTTCAACTTCTTATCGACATTTTGATTTGATTGATATTTTGATTTGCTTCTGCATTATTCAAGAATTTGAGGAAGGAAGGAGAGGGTGTTTACGAAGGATGCTACTGATCATGTTTATAAAAGGCTGGCAGAGTTTGCGACCAGTTGGTTTGTAGACTACCTTGATCCGTACCTTCCCAGCAAATAGTGACTTGGGTTACGTATTCTGTGTTAATATAGGTTTCAAAGTTTAAACTTTAACTATTTTTAGGAATTTCAGGAGTAGGCAATGAATCACATGTTAGCCAGGGAGTCCGTCAGGTTATGAATGAGAGAACAAAACAGCATGTCAAAAAGTATAAATGTGTATCTCCTAGATTAATATAGGTGAGGATAAAAGTAGGAAGCAGAAGGATATTTCTCATATCATGCTATGCTCCAGTCGATGGTGATGGTAGTGATGTAGAAGATACCTTCTGGGACTCGATAAATGATATTATAGGTACTTGCGATCCTGGGGAAAGAATCATTCCACTCGGGAATATGAATAGCTGGGTTGGTGTTCAACGCGAAGGTACGGACAAGGTACTTGGTCATTTTGGAGACCCAGAAATCAGCGTTAATAGGGAGTAGTTGATTAGCTTATGCTTAGAAAAAAGCTTGTTTGTTACAAATATTTGGTTCAGCCATAAAATGATCCACATGTACACTTGTTGCAGAGGCTAGAGGCATAGAAAGATTGACTTTGTTGCAGCGGATGAGAGGCTGTGAGAGGTATTAAGTAACACAGGGGTTATCAGAGGCTCTTAATGTGGAACGGATCACTACCTCATAGTTTCTAAAATTAACCTAGGTCAAGGATGGAGGAAAAGAAGAATTAATTATAATTAAAGCAAAAGCGAGTTAGAATAGAGAATTTGCAAAAACCAGAAGTAAAAATGGTGTAGCTTGAAGATCTACATCATAAAGAAGACTGGAAGACGAAAAAAGGTAATAAAAATGTGGAGGATGCATGGAGAATACTACGGGATAGCATCTTCAAGAGTGCATCCAAAGTGTGCGGTACTGCGGCTGTAGAAAGAACGACTGGAGATACTTGGGGGAATAATGAAATTCACATGGCTGTTAAGGAGAAAAAGCAAGCATACTCGTGAAAGCTCAATATTGAAGGTCTTAGCAATGAGGAGTGGATTAGACTAGAACATGATTTGAGGAATAAAAATAGAGAAGCAAAGATGCTAGTTGAAGAAAGCAAGGATAAAATCAAAGCGAAAGAAGATAAAAAGAATGAAATATTCTGAAGGAAATAAGAAATTATTTTGCAAATGGATTAAGAAGATTGAGAAAGGAACTACTAGCACAGAGTGAGTCTGAATTAGGATTGCTTATGGTTAAATGGTATGGAATACGGACAAAGAGTAAGACAGTATGAGTGACTTTTCCAAGAAATTGTATAGAGGTCAAGCTATGAAGCATAGCAACTGTGATACAGAAGAGGCAATCCTGTTTTTAGATTTTTAAAATTTTTCTATGAAATTGTTGGAATTTGAAAAATAAAGAATACAACGACCAAGTTAAATCAAGATGAATAAAATTGAATCAAATTTGAATGTTGGACTTCAAAGATGAAGTAAAATTTTCATTTATGCTGAATATACTTTCTTAAATTCAGAAAATTGTGTAGAATTCACTTGAATTATTGTAAAATCACCCTGAATTATTGTAAATGCACTCTGAATTATTTTTAATTCATCTTGGATTCGTATGAATTTCATCGAAACTATTGAATTCAAGTCCACACCTATTCCTGAATTTTCTTGAATTCTTTCAAATTCCTTTGAATGTTTTTAGTTTAGCTTGAATTGTTCTGAACTCGTCTTGAATTCGTATGAATTTCGTTTAATTCCTTTAAATCTCGTCTAATTCCTTTGAACTCTTCTAAATTTACTCAAAAAGACTAAATTCAAAACTTAATTCAGACTAAATCCAAAACTAAATTCAGACTAAATTCAAAGGGCCTAAATTCACTCAAATTTTATTGAAATCAGTGAAATATTTGATATTAATTTTTTTCAATTCATTTGAAATCATTCATCTTCACTTAATTCTACTCAATCAAATGTTTTCGCAGTACGTTTGAATTCATTTGAATGTAACATCCATTGTTTTGAATTGAGTTTGAATTCTTGTAAGTTCATTAAGAATTTGTTACAATACATATTAGAGTACTATAGGAATTTTTAAGCTATACAAAATGTGTATTTCAAAATTCAAGATTTTTTCCTATCACCCAGTGTAATTATTTTTAAATTATTCGTCATGAAAAATATTTTCTTTATATTTTAGAAGAAATCACATGCATATTATTGGAGAAAAATTTTCAATGGCCATTTCAGACCACCAATATAAAATTACAAATTTTCATGTTCTAAGCCCGATAATATCTTTTTAAAAAATGGTTTGCTTCATAAAATTTAGGGCCTAATCCTCAATAGATAGCAAATACTTCCCAAAGATTAAAGGGGGTTTCAGCCTTAAATTTGTACTTTTCAAAAATCTGAAACTAAAAAAATTCATTTTCAGATCTAAAACAGCTTAGCAGAACCTGTAAACATTTTTTTTAATTACATTTTCCATTGGGAACTTATCTTTTTGGATACAATTTTTATTATTTGCTCGAAAATCAACTTTTTTGTTGAAAACTCGCCTTTTTGTCTTAAATTTTAACAATCTGGCTGATTTCATTTCTCTCTTGATTGAAAATTCAACTATTTTCATGGAAATCCTTTTTTTGGTTGAATTAAACTGTTTTTGATTTAAAATTAATTTTTTGTTGGTTTGAAATATATGAACTATTACACTTTCAGTTGAGGAGCCATCTCTTTCCGTTAGAAATTAATTTATTCAATTAAAAATTCGACTATCCCATTTTTGGTTGAAAATTGATCTTTATAGCTGAATATTCGTCTTTTTTGGTTGAAATTTAAAATGTTACATTTGTCATTGAGAATTGAACTTTTTTGGATCAAAATTTTATTATTTGGTTGAAAGTCAACATTTTTGTTGAAAATTCGCCTTTTTGGCTTGAAACTTCAACAATCTGGTTGAGTTTTTTTCTGTCTTGACTGGAAATCGAATTATTTCTGGTTGATCTCAACTGTATTTGATTCAAAATTAAAATTTTTCTTGGTTGAAATTTCAAGCTATTACCTTTTTCATTGAGAAGTCTTATTTTTTGGTTGAAAGTCGAACTACTTTGTTAAAAATAAATTTTTTTGATTGGACATACATCATTCTGTTCAAAATTTATCTCTTTCGTTGGAAAATTAACTATTTTGTGAACATTTTTCTTTGGTTAAACATTCATTTCTTTAAATGAAAATTCAACCATTCCACTTTTCGTGTAAAATTTATATTTTTCAGTTAAAGATTCAACTATTTGGTTGGATGTTTCTCTCTTTTATTTAAAAATTCATGTATTTTGGTGAATATATGTCCATTTTGGTTGAAAATTTATCCCTTTTCGTTGAAAATTCAACGTTTTCTGAAACGTTTTCCTTTGGTATTAGAATATGTCAAATCTTCTGGAAGTGGAAATCGTAACTAGATAAATCTAAAGAAAAATTTTTAGGAAGAAATAATTAGTTTTCAACGCCAAAGAGATTTATTGCCCAAAATAGGAAGGCTGAAATTTTTCTTCCACACTGAAATTCGAAAATTTCTAAAACATGCCTTGTTTTAGAATTATTATGTGGGTCAATTTGGATATATATTTGTAAAATACAAAAGTAACTAAAAAAGTAACGATAACGATAACTAGTCCCTTTTGAAAAGTAACTTACCCATCACAGGTTATTTACTATTTCAAATAAGCAAGTGAATTATTAATAATGGATCTTGTCTAATGGTACAATCTTGAGACATCTTTGTTGATAAGAAGACTATGTAAATGATAATGTATCTCTCCACGTGCTTGACTTTAGATTTGATCCCATATAGCTCACATTGTGTAGCAATGATATCTAATCAATATCGACACATTTCGAATTCAGCCGGTTGCATTGATAAAGATTCACAGATACCTTTTTAGTGATAAGTATGGACAAATTTGATTAAATTAACGTTCTGAATTGAGAGTACAGCTAAGTAAAAAAAAATTTGGAAAGATTTTGGAATAGCTTAGTATTTCCAATCTGATGGTTGTTACACTTTTTAATGAAAGTCACAGGTTAGTCATGACCCACATAATATTTCTAAAACAAATAATGTTTTAGAAAATTTTGAATTTCAGTGTCTAGAATTGTTTCTTAAGATTTACCTAGTTATGACTTACATTTATAGAAGATTTGCAATATTCCAAGACCCACAGAAAATGTTTTAGAAGATATTGAATTTTCAACAAGATACGTGAATTTTCAACAGAAAAGGATAATTTTGAACCAAAACAAACATATCTTTAACAAAATACATGAATATTCAATTTAAAAAAAGTAATATCCAATCAAATAGTTAAATCTTCAACTAAACAATATAAATTTCTAACCAAAAATCGAATGATTAAAATTTCATTTAAAAAAATGAATGTTTAACCAAAGGAAAATTTTAACAAAATAGTTAATTTTGAAACGAAAGAGATGAATTTTCAACTAAAATGATGAATCTTCAACCAAAAAAAAAAACATTTTTAACGAAGTAGTTCAACTTTCAACCAAAAAAAGTGAATTCTCAATAAAAAAGGTAATAGTTGAAATTTCAAACAAAAAAGATATTTATTTCAAATTGGATACAGTTGAACTCAACCAAAAAAGACGAATTTTTTAACAAAATAGGTAAATTTCAAACCAAAGAGATAAATTTCCAATCAGGAAGATAATTTCTACCAAAAAGACGAATTTTTAACAGAATACATGAGTTTTTTCTCAATTGAAGAAAATAATGTTGAACAAAAAAAGATGAATTCTTAATAAAAAGTCAATAATAGTTGGTATTTCCACCAAAAAACATTTTCATTTCAAACCAAAAACAGTTATATTCAACCAAAAAGTAAATTTGACAAAATATTTGAATTTGCAGTCAAGACAGAAAAAAAATCAACCAGATTGTTGACGTTTTAAGCCAAAAAGACGAATTTTCTAAAAAAAGTTGATTTTCTAGCAAATAATGAAATTTCGATTCAAAAAAGTTCAATTCACAATGAAATATGCAATATTTTTAATTTCAACCGAAAAAGGATGAATTTTCAACAAAACAATTAAATTTGAAATCAAAGAGATACATTTTAAAAAAAACATAATTTTTTACCAAAAGAGGCGAATTTTAAACAAAATATATGAATTTTCATCTGAAAAAGATCAATTTTCAATCAAAAGCGGGATAGTTAAATTTTTAATTGGAAAAATTAATTTTTAACGGAAAACGACGAATCCTCGATGAAAAATGTTATATTTGATATTTCAACCAGAAAAAACAGTTTAATTTTGAATCAAAAACAGTTATATTCATCCAGAAGAAGAATTTCTACCAAAATAGTTGAATTTTCAGTCGAGGGAGGAATGAAATCAAGCAGATTGTTAAAATTTCAAGCCAAAAAGGCGAGTTTTTAATAGAAAAGTTGATTATCAACCAAATAGTAAAAATTTAATCAAAAAAGTTAAATTCTCAATGAAAAATGTAGTAGATGGAATTTCAACAAAAGAAAAGAAATTTTCAACAAGATTGTTTAATTTGAAGTCAAATAGGTGAAATTCTGACGAAATACACGAATTTTCAGCTACAAAAGATCAATTTTCAACAAAATAGTCCAATTTGAAACCAAAGAGATGAATTATTTTTAACCAGGAAGATCAATTTTTCACCAGAAAAAGACGAATTTTGAACAAAATATCTGAATTTTCGACCAAAAAAGATGAATTTTCAACCAAAAATGTCATAGTTGACTTATCAATTCAGAAAAATTGATTTTCAACGAAAAAAGATTAATTCTTAACAAAAAATGCAATAGTTGATATTTTCACCAGAAAACATTTTCATTTGAAATCAAGGACAGAGTTATATTCAACCAGAAAAAAAATTTTGAATAAATATTAGAATTTGCAGTCAAGACAGAAAAAACATTAACAAGATTAGTGACGTTTCAAGCCAAAAAGGCGAATTTTCTAAAAGAAAGTTGATTTTCAATCAAATAATAAAATTTCGATTCTAAAAAGTTCAATTCTCAATGAAGTATGGCAAATTTTAAATTTCAACCGAAAAAGGATGAATTTTCAACAAAATAGTTCAATTTGAAACCAAAGAGATAAATTTTAAAAAAAACATATTTTTTTTACCAAAAAAAGACGAATTTTGAACAAAATATATGAATTTTCATCTGAAAAAAATCAACTTTTAACCAAAACTGGGATAGTTAAATTTTTAATTGAAAACATTATTTTTTAACGGAACAAGATGAATCCTCGACGAAGAATGTTATATTTGATATTTCAACCAGCAAACAGTTTAATTTTAAATTAAAAACGGTTATATTCATCAAAAAAAAAATTCACCAAAATAGTTGAATTTTTAGTCAAGAGAGAAATGAAATCGAGCAGATTGGCAAAATTTCAAGCCAAAAAGACGAGTTTTCAATAAAAAAGTTGATTTTCCACCAAATAGTAAAATGTTTATCCAAAAAGTTTAATTATCAATTAAAAATGCAATAGATGGAAATTTCAACAAAAGAAAAGAAATTTTCAACAAGATTGTTTAATTTGAAGTCAAAAAGATGAAATTCTGATATTTTCTGCTAAAAAAGATCAATTTTCAACAAAATAGTACAATTTGAAACCAAAGAGATGAATTTTTAACCAGAAAGATCAATTTTTTACCAGAAAAAGACGAATTTTGAACAAAATATCTGACTTTTTGACTAAAAAAGATCAATTTCCTAACAAAAATATCATAGTTGACTTATCAATTGAAAAAATTGATCTTCAACGAGAAAAGATTAATTCTTAACAAAAAATGCAATAGTTTATATTTCCACCAGAAAACATTCTCATTTCAAATCAAGAACAGTTATATTCAACCAAAAAAAAATTTTTGAAAAAATATTAGAATTTGCAGTTAAGACAGAAGAAACAATTTCAACCAAAAAAGGATGAATTTTCAATAAAATAGTTAAATTTGAAACGTAAGAGATGAATTTAAAAAAGAACATAATTTTTCACCAGAAAAAGACGAATTTTAAACAAAATATATGAATTTTCATCCGAAAAAGATTAATTTCTAATCAAAAGCGGGATGGTTGAATTTTTAAATGAAAAAATTAATTTTTAACGGAAAAAGATGATTCGTCAACTAAAAGTGTAATAGTTCATATATTTCAAACAAACAAAAAAATTAATTTTAAATCAAAAACAGTTTAATTCAATCAAAAAACTAATTTTCAACAAAATAGTTGAATTTTTAACCAAATGAAATGATTTTCTTTCAAAATCGTTCAATTCTGAACAGAATAATTAGATAATGGATAACTGGAATGGTTAAATTTCCGGTTAAAAAAATTCACTATCAACCAAAGAGAAAGGAATATTCAATTCTGAAATTTTTTAAATTTGTTTCCAAGTGTTTTTATAGATTTTAAACAATTTTGAATCCCAGGTTGGAAGAAGAATTTCAGTTTTCCTATATTGGGCTATAAATCTCTATGGCTATCTGCCGCCACAATTTGAATAGTGAAAATGAAAAAACAGTTTGAAGAGCAATAAAATTGATTGATTGTTGTAAAAAAGACTTGTGAACTACATTTCAAAAGTAACTAAAGAAGTAATGATTTTTATAGTGACTCCTACTGAAAAAAATGTAACTAGTTACCAATTCGTTACTTGCCCACAAAAGTAATTTCGTTACCACTATTGTTAGCAAAAAAATGTAACTAGTTGGAAAGAACTAGTTACTCCCCATCACTGGGAATAGCTCAGTATTTCCAATCTGATAATGCACTGCTTGATACCCTATTAAATTTTCATTAATGAGAACTTTGACAAGTTTATAGATGTAAATATAATTGAATTTAAATTCGAAAATCTAATCAAATTAGAAACGAAATTCTTCCAAACATAAAATCTGACCCGATTGAAAAAACTTTCATTCATGAATGACCTGATAAGTATGGATGTATTGCAGCGGATGAGATATCGGTTTGATGACATGTTTGATTGAAAATTTATCACGTGTAAAGATAAGGAAATATATAAAACCGAGAACGGATCCCGAGCGTTGTTCTGTAGTGAGAAAATGAGCCGTTTCTTCTTAGCTGCTGCCCTTGTGGTATTTGTGTGTGCGAACGATGTGTACAAGCCTTCCCTGAAGGGGTCAGTTTCATGTTTATTAAAAATTTTCAACCAGGCAGGCCACTTAATTAATCCATCAATATTCTTTTGAAAATTCCATAATTTTCTTAGAAATTAATCTCGATACAAAAGCTAGAAATGTCTTTCAAAAATTATTTAGGAATGTTCTTTGGAAAATGTGAACATGTTGAATGTAAAATACACATTCTAAATGTAAAATAATTAGTTAATATCATTTATTAGTAATATTAATGTTAATAGTTAATTGATTGAAAAATGATATCCTGAGGTTTACTGGGCTATATTAAACATTTACAACCGTAATATTAATGTTAATTATTTGTTATAGAGAGGGTTGATGAAAATTTATAATAACAGTAGAATATCACTGAATAAAATATCGGTGGCTCTTTTTATGTTATCAAATTTAGAAATGGAACGTAGATTATGAAAAAACACTTGCAACGTATGATCTATTTTGATAAAAATTGCAGGTAGACATAGGAATTTTATCCAAATAGTAATCAACAGATATTTTATTTTCTGTTCTTTATAGTATTTTTTTCTGTTATACTTAGGGCTGCCACACATTTACTTAAGTCACTCATAGATGCTTTTTTTCTCAAATCCCTTTTTAGTCACTTTTTTCAGATAAAGTCACTATAGTTACTTTTTGAAATGAAAATATTACAATAGTCACTTTTCTGAATAAAAATACCACTATAGTCACTTTTTAAAATGAAAATATCACTTCAGTAAATTTTTAAAAATTAATTAAAACGGAGAACCCAAAGATTAACCATTATTGAACTAATGTCTATACGTATTTCTGAATTTTGTTGAATTGCTTTAAATTCTTTTAAATTTTCTCAATTTTTTTTTAATTCGCCCTGAATTATTTTTCATTCATTTTAGAATTCCTAAGTATTTCATCAAATTTCCTTGAATTCTTCTAAGTTCGCTGCAATTTTACTGAAACCAATACAATATTTTAGATTTGTTGAATTTTTTTCAATTCATTCGAACTCATTCGGCATTCACTCTGAATTCGTATTAATTTCTCCTGAATTCTATTCAATTCTTTTGAATTCTTCGAAATTTTGTGGTTTTTACTTGAATTCGCCCTGAATTCTTTCAAATCTACTGAAATTTTTCTAAATTCGGTGAATTCTACTGCATCAAATGGATTTTTTCAAATTTTTTCTTTAGTTTTTTTTTAATTCACCGTGAAGTCTTCTAAACTTACGTTAAATTTTTTGAAATTTTATCAAATCCATTTGAATTCTCTTCAACTCTTCTAAATTCATTCCTAATTTAAAGAATTTGATTAATTTTTCTTTGATACTTTTTAATTGTTTTCACTTCACTTGAATTTTTTAAAACTTCGCCTTGAATTTTTATGACTAATATCGAGTTCTTCTCATTGACCTCAAATTTCTTTGAAATCGACGAATCGATTCACTCACATTTATTGAAATTCAATGGAATTTTTCAGGCGCATAAAAAAATTAGTTTTACTGACTTGAATTTTTTTAAAAAAGGCCATGAACTCTTTCATCTTAACCTTGTATTCATATAAATTTCGCCTAATTCTCTTGAATTCTTCTAAATTTACTCTAATTTTACGCAAATGAATGGAATATTTTATATTCTTTCAATTTATTTAAA
The DNA here is from genome assembly GCA_032362435.1 of Melikaiella ostensackeni. Taxonomy (NCBI): domain Eukaryota; kingdom Metazoa; phylum Arthropoda; class Insecta; order Hymenoptera; family Cynipidae; genus Melikaiella; species Melikaiella ostensackeni. Next base: position 19,886 of record JAUMHM010091402.1, read on the forward strand.
TTAATTTGGAATTCCCCCTGAATTCTTGTAAATTTGTCCTGATTTCTTTAAATTCTCTTGAGTTTTTGAAATTATTATTTTTTTTTTCTATCCCCATGAAGTATAATAAATTCACCTTTAATTCTCAGGCATTGCATCCAATTCTTTTGAATTCCCTGGAATTTTTCTGAAAATAACGCGAAATTTAGTAAGCTCGATGAATTTTCAAAAATATTTTCAAATTGTTTTTAACTCACTAGAATAAAAAAAATTTACCTTGAAGTTTTATGAACTTTATAAAATTCTTCTCATTTCCTTTTGATTTCTCCAAACTTACTTAATTTTGTTTTAATCCATTCGTTTCTTTCATTTTTTGCAGTTTTTCTCAATTTTTTTTTAATTCCAAAGAGTATTAGTCACTTTTGGTCACTTTTTCGTATTGAATGAATTCTCTTGAATTATTTTAAATTCACCCAATTTTACTCCGATGAATAAAATATTTGAGATTTTTTCACTTTATTTGAATTAATTTGGAATTCACCCCAAATTCTTGTAAATTAATCCTGAATTTTTTATATTCTTTTGGGTTTCTAAAATCATTTCTTCAGTTTTTTCAATCTCCCGTTGAGTGTTATAAACTCACCTCTAGTTCTTGGATGTTGCATCCAATTCTTTCGAATTCCATTGAATTTTTCTGAAACTAACACAAAATTTAATGAATTCAATGAATTTTCAAAAACGTTTTTGAATTGTTTTGAACTCAGTTGAATTTAAAAAAATTCACTTTAAGGTTTTATGAATTTCATCGAATTCTTCTCATTTCTCTTCAGTTTCCACAAAAATACTTAATTAAAAATTTTTTTTTTTCAATTCACTCAAATTCTGTTTAACTTTTCCTGGATTTTGTTCACTCCTATTTCACTCAATTCAATGGAAATTATTAGATTCTATCATTTTATTCAATTCACTCAAATTCTTATGAATCTCATCAAAGTCTTTTGAACCTCTTGAATTGTTCTACATTCTTTCCAATTTCATTGGAATCAATAGAATATTTTAAATTTCAAAAAATGTTTTCAATTCATTTGAATTCTTTTAAATTTACCATGAAATGTTATTTAAATTTAATTTCAATTTTTCAGAATTCACTATGAATCATGATGAACATATCCTGAATTTGTTGAAGTTCACCTGGAATTCTTTTAAATTTCATCGAATTCTCTGGAATTTTTTTGAATTCCATGGAGCATTAGTCACATTATTAATGCACTTAATCACTTTTCAGGTAATAAATTAGAAACTTTTAGTCTCTTTTTCGGTTTCAATGAATTCTCTTGAATTCTCCTAAATTCACTCTCATTTTACAGAAACGAATGGAATATTCAAAATGTTTCAATTTATTTGAATCAATTTTAAATTCACCCGAAATTCTTGTAAATATATCCTGAATTCTTTAGATTCTTTTGGGTTTTTAAAATTATTTCTTTTTTTTCATCCCCCGTCGAGTGTTATAAACTCACCTTCAATTCTTAGATATTGTGTCCAATTCTTTTGAATTCCCTTAAATTTTTCCGAAACTAACAGGAAATTCAATAAGTTTTTAAAAGTACTTTCGAATTGTTTTCAACTCACTCGAATTGAGGAAAAATCACCTTGATGTTTTATGAACTTCATCGAACTCTTCTCATTTCTCTTTAATTTCTCCAAACTTACTTAATTTTGTTTTAATCCATTGGTTTTTTATTTATTTTTTGAGTTCTTTTCAGTCTTGAATTCTGTTGAATTTGCCTTGGTTTCTGTTCACTCTCATTTTACTAAATTCAATGGAAATTATTTGATTTTATTATTTTGTTTAATTCACTCAAATTCTCATGAATTTCATCAAATTCTTCTGCATCTCCTGAATTTTTCTACATTCATTCAAATTTCACTGGGATCAATAGAATATCTTAGATTTTAGACCATGTTTTCAATTCATTCGAATTTTTTGAATTTACCACAAATTCTTCTTTTTAAGTCAACTGAAATTTTGTAGAATTCACTATGAATTATGATGAATAAATCCTGAATTCGTTGAAATTCACCTGAAGTTCTCATAAATTGCATCGAATTCTTTTGCACTTTTTTGAATTCCAAAAAACATTAGTCACATTACTAATGCACGCCAAAGACTTTTAAGGTAAGAAATTAGTCACTTTTGTTCACTTTTTCGGTTTGAATGAATTCTCTTGAATTCTTTTAAATTCACTCCAATTTTACTGAAATGAATGAAATATTTTAATTTTTCCAAATTCATTTGAATTGATTTTAAATTCTCTCTGAATTCTTATAAATTTATCTTCAATTCTTTAAACTCTCTGGGATTTTGAAAATTATTTCTTTAGTTTTTTTAATACCCCCTGAAGTGTTATAAACTCACCTTCAATTCTTAGATATCGCATCCAATTTTTTTTTAATTCCATTGAATTTTTCTGAAACTAACATGGAATTTGATAAATTGGATGAATTTTTAGAAACATTTTAGAATTGTTTTCAACTCACTTGAATTTAAAAAAAAATTCACCTTGAAGTTTTATGAACTTCATCGAACTATTCTCATTCCCCTTTCATTTCTCCAAACTTATTTAATATTGTTATAATCCATTAGTTTATTTTTTATTTTTTGAGTTCTTCTCAGTTCACTTGAATTCTGTTGAATTTGCCCTGGATTCTGTTCACTCCAATTTTCCTCAATTTAATGGAAATTATTTGATTTTATCATTTTGTTCAATTCACTCAAATTCTTCTGAATTTTATCGAAGTCTTCTGCATCTCTCGAATTTTTCTACATTCACGCAAATTTCATTGGAATCAATGGAATATTTCAGAATGTAGAACATGTTTCTAATTCATTTGAATTCTCCTGAATTGACCCTAAATTCTTTTTTTTAAGTCAACTGAAATTTTGTAGAATTTACTATGAATTATGATGAATATATCCTGAATTCGTTGAAATTCACCTGGAGTTCTGATGAATTTCATCGAATTCTTTTGCATTTTTTTAAAATTCAAACGAGCATTAGTCACATTACTAATGCACATCAAACACTTTTCAGGTAACAAACTAGTTACTTTTGGTCACTTTTTCGGTTTAAATGAATTCTCTTGAATTCTCCTAAATTCACTCTAATTTTTCTGAAATGAGTGGAATATTTCAGATATTTCCAATTCACTTCAATTAATTAGGAATTTACCCTGAATTCTTGTTAATTTATCCTGAGTTCTTCAAATTCTTTTGAGTTCCTAAAATTTTTTTTTTTTTTAAATCCCCTTGGAGTGTTATAAACTCACCTTCAATTCTTGGATATTGCATCTATTTTTTTTAATTCCCTTGAATTTTTCTGAATTTACACGAAATATAAAGAATTCAATGAAATTTTTAAAATATTTTTGAATTTTTTTAACTCACTTGAATTTTAAAAAATTCACCCCAAAGTTTTATAATTTTATCGAATTATTTCTCTTTAATTTATCCAAATTTACTCAATTTTTTTTCCATTTGTTTTTTTTCTTATTTTTTGAGTTCTTCTCAATTCGCTGACATTCTGTTGAATATGCCCTGTTCTCTCCCATTTTATTCAATTCAATGAAAATTATTTGATTTTATCATTTTGTTTAATTCATTCAAATTCTTATGAATTTCATCAAAGTCTTTTGAATCTCTCGAATTTTCCTACATTCATTCCAATTGCACTGGAATCAACAGAATATTGTAGATTTTGTAACATATTTTCAATTCATTGCAATTATTTTGAATTTAGCCTGAATTTGTAAAATTTAACTTAAATTTATTAGAATTCACTATGAATTATGATAAATATATCCTGAATTTGTTGAACTTCACCTGGAATACTCACAAATTTCATCGATTTTTGTTGCATTTTTTTTAATTCAAAAGAACATTAGTCACATTATTAATGCACGTTAATCACTTTTTCGGTTAAATGGGGTCACTTTTTTCACTTTTTCAAGTAAATTAGGATGTGGTAGCCCTGGTTTACTTTGTTGATTTGAATTCTATTGAACAATATTAAAATTATTTGATGCAGAATGCAAGGACTCTCAATAACATGCGAAAATGAGGCTCAACTGGCCTTTGTACTTCGATATGAAGGAATTTTGGGTTTCGATTTTATGAAAGTAACTCGTCTACCCCATGACAATGTCCACGTTCTTGTCACAGCCCTTCAAGTACCTTTTTTCAAAAAGGCACTCGAATACCATGGCATTAAATACAACGTTTTTATCAACGATTTCGGAGAATTAGTTGAAGAAGAATCTATTTCACAAGAAAATGCACGAATGACAGCTCGCAGCTCTAAATTTAGCAGAACCTATGACTTTTCTTATTTTCCACGTCATCAGGAGGTAAAAATATTCAAATTACGGTTTTTTTTGAAGTGTTACACTACCGTCGGATGGTATCGGAACACAAACCGGCTGACCTATTGAAAATTAACCTTGACTTTAAAAAGTGATAGCAGCGTTCAGAATATGGGTAATTTTTTTTTTAACCGTTGAAAGGCTTATTAAATTCTGCATTAAATGAACCCTAGTTGAAGTGATTTGGCCTTGTGCAGTAGTGATGTGGGATAACTAGTTTCTTTTAACTAGTTACTGTGACTAGTTAATTTTTTTTTGGTAATGATAGTGGTAATGGAATAACTTTTGTAAGTAAGTAACGAATTGGTACCTAGTTACATTTTTTTTCAGGAACAATAACTATAAAAATCGTTACTTTTTCAGTTACCTCCCAAATGTAGTTCACAAGTCTTTTTTACAAAATTCAATCAATTTTATTGCTTTTCCAACTATTTTTTCATTTTCACTATTCAAATTGTGGCGGCAGATAGCCATAGAAATTTATAACCCAATATAGGAAAATTGAAATTTTTTTCCCACCCTGGGATTCAAACTTTTCTAAAATCTATAAAAACATTTAGAAATGAAAAAATTATTTCAGAGTTAAATATTCATTTCTCTTTGGTTGATAATGAATTTTTTAAACCGGAAATTCAACTATTCCAGTTATTTTACTTATTATTTTAGTTGAAAATTCATCTTTTTTGGTTAAAAATTTAATTATTTTGTTGAAAATTTAATTATTTTGTTCGAAATTGAACGATTTTTAAAGGAAATCATTTTATCCTGTTAAAAATTCAACTGTTTTGTTGCAAATTAGTTTTTTGGTTGAATTAAACTGTTTTTGATTTAAAATAATTTTTTTTTGAAATATATTAACTATTACACTTTTAGTTGAGGATTCATCTTTTTTCGTTGAAAATTATTTTTTTCAATTGAAAATTTAACTATAACATTTTCGGTTTAAAATTGATCTTTGGTAGTTGAAAATTTATAAATTTTGTTTGAAATTCCTTTTTTTTTTGGTAAAAAATTAATCTTTTTGGTTGAAAAATCATCTCATTGGTTTCAAATTGCACTATTTTGTTAAAAATTGATCTTTTGTAGCTCAAGATTCATGTATTTTGTTAAAAATTCATCTCTTTGCTTTCAGATTAAACAATCTTGTTAAAAATTCCTCTTTTTTCGTTGAAATTTCATCTATTACATTTTTCATTAGGAATTCATCTTTTTAGATAAAAATTTTATTATTTGGTAGAAAATCAACTTTTTTGTTGAAAACTCGCCTTTTTAGTTCGAAATTCTAACAATCTGGCTAATTTTTTTTTCTCTCTGGACTGAAAATTTAACTATTTTGATGAGAATTATTTTTTTGGTTGCATATAAATGTTTTTGATTTAAAATGAAACTGTTTTTTGGTTGAAATATCAACTATTACATTTTTCGTTGAGGATTCATCTTTCTCCGTTAAAAATTAATTTTTTCAATTAAAAATTCAATTATCCCATTTTTGTTCAAAAATTTATCTTTTTAAGTTGAAAATTCATGTATTTTGTTTAAAACTTGCCTTTTTGGCTTGAAACTTCAACAATCTGGTTATTTTTTTCTGTCTTGACTGCAAATTCAACTATTTTGTTGAAAAATTGTTTTTTTGTTGAATGTGACTGTTTTTGATTTAAAATAAAAATATTTTTCGGTTAAAATATCAACCACTACATTTTTTGTTATAAAGTCATCTTTTATTATTCAAAATTATTTTTTCAATTCAAAAAATATTCATGTATTTTGTCAAAAGTTCGTTTTCTTGGTGAAAAATTATCTTCTTGGTTGATAATTCATCAGAAATTTCATCAAAAATATTTCTTTGAAATAATGAAATCTTCTTTGGTAGAAATAAGTATGTCTCTGGTGCTAAGTTACAAAATATTGTCTCGATGAAATAAGTATTAAAATTTATTAAATGTTACTTGATTCAAGGTACTGCGATATTGCCTGTGGGAAATTAGTGGTTTATTCTAAACTTGTAATAGATGGTATGAAGAAACGTGTTTTTAATTCAAAAAAACACTTCTTAGATGCAGAGGAATACACATCGACTTAACAATTTTTTTCATTAATTCAAAGATGTGTGACGTTGCTTCAGTGCATTGGAATGTACATGCGAATGAATATTTATTTGAACGAAAGAGATTAAATTCGAGGGAAATAAATATTTCCGCAGTTCTAACGTGCGATGTGTCGTTCGAAATAAATACCTAATAGAGTTTAGCAATTTCAAATTGAATTAAAGAAGTAAGTTATTAATTCACCGAAAT
>JAUMHM010091440.1:0-26560 GCA_032362435.1 Melikaiella ostensackeni
TAAGCAGCTAAATCGTTATAAGGTGGAGTGTCCATTCATAACGTCAGTCCCACCAAACTTCGGTCATGCAAAAAAAAAAATGAAAACCAAGCCAGAACCAAAGGAGTTATGATCGGTTTATGTTGTATACTGATGAGGGCACCAGTCTCCTGCAGTTTGGTCTCGAAGATGAGAAAAGACCATTCAATGTATATGTGACAAGAGTCACATATTCATTCTGTAAGCTGTACATAATGCATATTAGTAACAGCTATGTAACAATATGACATAATTGTTATCTAAAAATCGTGTGTTATTTGTTCTGTAACTTGTTTACACGCATGGTCTATGACAATTTTTTTACAGTATTACGTGAGTGAACTGCAACGGTGTTACAGTGTAGTACTGTGAGCTGTGCATAATGCAAACTAGTAACAGCTATGTAACAATTTGGCATAACTGTTATGGAACAATCTTGTAACAATTGTTCGGTAACTTGGTTACACTCATGATCTATAACAATTTTGTTGCTGTATTACGTAATTAATCTGTAACAGCATTACTGTGTAGTTCTGTAAGTTGTGTATAATGCACATTGGTAACAGCTGTGTAACAATGTGAGGTAACTGTTATGTAACAATCGTGTAACATTCCTTCTTTAACTTGTTGCCCCAGTACTCGCCACAGGAGTGCGCAGCTGCGCCGCCGCCAACCAGCCATCTGTACAGCTGTTTGCAATGCTACGATGCAATGACATGACTGTATCGGTTTTTTCAAGTTTCAGGTGTATTTTAGTCTGTATTGAATGAAATTAAATAGAATGAATGAATTTAAGTACAGTGAAAGATTTTGATGTGAGTGTAAAGTGAATTTAGTGTCCGTAAGAGACATAGGGATGTGATTCTTCAAGTTGGAACATGCTTTGTATTTTTTGGAGAGCAATTACTCCTTTAAGCATTTTCAAGAATGCGAATGATACGATTAAATCAGTATGTGTGAGATTCAATCGCGATACAGTCGTGCAAGTGGAATTTGCAACCAATAAAGATGTATGTATTTTTTAGGTTAGGGCCAATTTATTGCTCTTCCGAGGTCACAGACTACACACGATAGAGCTCCTTAACATACCTTTTATATAACATAACTATGTAAGATACATATAACAGAGTGACATTGTTGTTATATAACACTGTAAAATATACGTTACGTCACTATGTGACAGATTCATTACATCACTATACAACCTTCGGGAAAGCTGCTATAGAACTGATACATAATTATTGCATAGCATTAAAATACCGATTCGATACTGGTACAAACATTTATATAACAGAACACTGTTATAACATAGTTACGGACGTGTTATAAAACCTATGTCATAGAGTTACAGAGCCGTTATAGAACTGCTCCATCATATAGAGTGTGACATTTTGTGTCACAGATGACTCACCCGTGATTCACCAGTTATGTAACGTGTTACAATCGGTTATGTAACAGTTGCACAACTATTATATAACCATGTTTTTGCTGGGTATCCACTCGTAGGTCATCAAAATCTATTAGACTAAATAAAAAGAACGTAGAATGATATTAACTCAGAGCAATTTCCTTATAACCTAAATTTTGTAGTGTTGGTCTCTCTAAAGTTAATTTCTAAGAATGAATTGAATCATGATTTTTGTTTTCTTTTTGTTCTCAGAATTCCATATTTCTTATAATTTGGTACATATGGTTTACGCTCAAGGTTTTTATGTGTTAACTGACCCTCGTCGATACCAATCTCTCTTTTCTCCTTTTACTTGAAGCATATTGCTTCAAGTATTAACAAGTATAAAACCAAATATTCTTATTCGAATTTAACGCACATTACCGTGCACATTGCTCAAGGAAGTGCTGCCTCTGATAGTGCAAACAAGAAATAATGTATGTGTAGAAAAGGATTGAAATTCAAAAAGCCCGCTAGGTATTTTAGGTTGGTTGAGTGAATTCAAGCTCTCTGTACGTCGAGGGTTAAACAATAATAGCAACTGACACGGACATACGACGTCTTCGCGACGTCGCAAAGATGTCATTAAGTTTGTGACGCTACTTTTTTTAATCAATAAATAAAATTTCGTGGTCTCTCTAAATAGCGCACAATGGACCCTAATCAAAAGAAATTAAGCTAAATAGAATAGGCATTCTAAACGATTAACACGACTTAGACTTTTGGGCACAAGTCCTTTCTTGCGACAAAGGTAAATCGATTTAACCAAAGTGAGTGAGACAAAGATAAAGATACTAGGAATCTACATTCCAAAGAGGGAGCGGGAACCTCACTGAACGTTACACGTTTCAGGACAAAAGATAAAGGGAACCTAACAAACTTAAGTCAAAAAGATGTCTACCTTAATTTAAAACAAGCGGTAATCCAAGAAAAAAAATGGTAAAAGGCGATAAAATATCCACAGATAAAATAACTCAAGGTACAAATTGATAAAATTTATAATAACGATACCATAAAAATAGTAAAAGGTAGTAAAAAATACTAAGATACTAGAATAAGTAAAAGGTAAGCCGAAATTGAATAGATAAAATTAGGGTCGACAAAACTGCTAGCTCAGTCACAAACTTAGATAATGGTAGAGGGGGTGGGTTGCTCAATTACAAAGCTCAGCTTTCAGTTAAAATAATTAACAACAATTTATTCAGAATTTAAGAGAAACTTAACAAAAGGCCACATCCCGAAGGTTCAAAGGGAAAACAATAAAAGCATATCAAATATAAAAACAACTATAAAATATAACAACAACAACATAAGAAAACTTTTCTGGATAGTTGCTCCATTGATTCTAGGAATTTAAGATTAAACCTAAGTAATTTCTGAAAACCGGTACTCTTCTGAAAAAAATGACGTTTCTGTTATTAAATGAAGAAATGAAAAAACTTTTTTGAAATTGGCCCTGACCGACTTATGCGGAATTTTATTAGCTTTAATTTTCAAAAAATGTTCAAATCGGTTCACAAATCGCTTCTGAATATCAATTTGTCCAGAGACATCTGTTCTGCCCCACGGCGCGCCGTGACGGACTGCCTTATATATCAAGATACCCACTCACTTCCCCCCACTCCGATATTGCGCGGAAACTTCGCGCAGGCAAAGAAACGCAGGCTGGTCGATTACCGGTAATATTTCAAACGAAAAATTACTCATTTGTTCAGTTAGGCCTGATGTACTTGAAGGGTCAGTTTCACGGTCCCACTGAGCTAAAAGTCCTTTCAGAATCATGAAGTTGTATGCCGTATGCGAAAAAAGGTCGTATCCGACTTTGAGAAAAATAAGGCACGACGTGAGCCACTTTGACGCGACTGCAAACTTAGTTGATATATCTACCAATAGATGGCGACACTGTTTACTTAGTTGATATCTTTGCCAATGGATAGCACTACTGCAAACTTAGTTGATATTTCTACCAATAGATAGCGCCACTGTAAATTTATCTCATATGTCTGCTAATAGATGGCGCAACTGTAAACTTAGAGGATATTTCTACCAATACCTGGCGCCACTGTGAACCTAGCTGATACCTCTACAAATAGATGGTGCCACTGAGAACTTAGTTTATATCTCTACCAATAATAGCGCCACTGTAAACCAAGTTGATATCTCTACCAAGAGATGGCTCCACTGTAAACTCAGTTAATAAATCTAGAAATAGATGACGCCACTGTAAACTTACTATGGAACAGAACCTTGCTGCGATCGGTAACTCAGCATGAAACAGAACCTTTTTCAACGGATAAGTGGCCTTGTAGCCGCCTAGCTATACTATTTTTATCTATAGCTGTGGTGTTGTACGTATTCAGCGTTTCATTAATTCAACAGCGTAATCCAAAAAACTGTATTGTCACTGTCTTATTATCATTGCTTGGTTTTTGGTCATGATGAATGTACTTCTGGAACTTATTTTATAAGATACATATCAATTTATTGGAACACAACACTTTATAATGTTGTTTTAACTGCTCTCATGTTATTTTAGTCATAATTATGTTACTTTATATCTCATAATGCGGCTCAAAAAGAGTTAATAAGAGAACAGAACGCTGTATTTTACTTCAGAGATTAATATTTCTAACTATTACACATCAGAATCTTGAATAGTTACATGAAAATATCTGTAACTATTACAGGTACATTAGGTAATAATTTTTTCACTCTAAGTCCTAAAGTATCATTCATAATATGAATTAATTAGATTATTGCAAACATTTAGCAACTACATTGAATATTGTTAATTGCTTTCAGGGACTTGATCACTTATGATTACAAATAAAAGAATGCAAGTTAAACACTGCATTATACGTCACCTGCCATGAGGATCATTTTGTACCTATATTCGCACCCTTATGACAAGTGGCACATAATGCACTGTTGTAGAGCATGCTTCAAATAATGATACTTTAGAATTAAGAGTGTCTTAAAATAAAATCTCCAAAAACTCTTGATTTTCAAACCTTTTAGCAACATGTTTAACGTTAAAAAAGTATTTTATAAAGCTTCGCTCTGATACTTGTATGAAAGTGTATCATCATAAACCAAAATAATAATCAAACACAATAGACAAATATGAAGACCACAGGGACTAGGTGTACCACCCTCGATTGGGGTTCGATTTGCATTTCAGTTTCATTACTTTTCGTACACAATCTGATACGCACAAAGACTCAAGGTAATCAAACGAAAGTTCATTGGCACAGAAACTCCAGTAAATTGAGACGATACATTTTTCTTTGTGGAAAAGTAAGAGGTCCGATAGATTAGGCGCTTTTAGTCTATAGATGTGAAGCGTATCTGATAATTTTCTAGAGGACGTTTAAGCTTGTAGAATGATTAAAATTTTCTGTTTCTAGGCCTTACATGAATAAGACAGAGTCATAGCAAAAAAACATAAAAGATACGAAAAAATTCATCAAATATAATAAAGATCTGTTAATTACACGCACTGATAAAGGGGTGGTGATGGAAAGCCAGGAATATAAGGACAAGATGATCTCAATCCTTAATGATAAAAAAAACTTATAAGAAGATTAACAAAGATCCATTTAAAAAATTACAAAAGAATACTGTCAAATTACTAGATGGATGGAGATTGAAAGGTTTTTTCGGTAGGAATATTGCGAGGGAGTTAGTTCTAAAATATACAGCTGAAAGATGGGATAAAATTAAAAATAACACTAAAACCCCTACTGATGAATTTAAAGAGGAAATGAAGCTTTTAATTGAATCAACTTTTTCCAAATTTCATGACACTCACTATAAACAAACTTTTAGAACTCCGATGGGTTTCTCGATCTCAGGTACTTTAGCTGATATTGTCATGCAAGACCTAGAAACTGGAATTTTAGGGAAACTGAATTTCACAATAGAAGCTTATTACCGATACATAGATGCTACCGTTTCACATTATTCCAACAAATGAAATTCCGGATATCATTGAAAATTTTAACGCAAACCACTCTGGACGCCAGGTCATACATGAGAGTAGAAACAATATTTCTATGAGCTTCTTGAATGTAGAAAATATTCGAAATAATAAAAATAATTTTAACACTAGTTGGTTTCGTGAGAACACCTTGTTAGTTAAATACTGAATTTCCATTCAAATCATCCAACACGACATAAGATTGCTAATATAAAAAATTATTGGATTCCGCAATACTGCTTTTTTGATAAAATTTTCCATAATGACAATTCAGAAGTGATAGAAAAACTACTGTTCCAGTCTATTCGGTTTGAATCGGAATGTAAAAAAGAGAAATTAACGGAAAAATGAGAGCAACTTCGTTTGCGCGCTTATTTTAAAATATTTATAATGATTTTCCTACATTTTCCAGTTGTAGCTCGTGTTTTTGTCTTCTGTCCGCGAAATTTCTCGGTTGGTGTAGAAGAAACATTTCTCGGTGGTGTAGAAGAAACATTGATTGATAAGAGTGAAAGAAATTTGCTGAGATGGTATGGTCATGTTGAGAGAATGAGTGAAGAACGTTTAACGAAAAAAGTATATTTAGGTAAAGTGAGAGATAGCGCAGCCAGAGGTAGACCAAAGAAAGAATGTTTGGAATGTGTGAATGGGACTCTGAAGAGAAGGAATATTCGAAGTCGTAGAAATACAAGAACGTGCATGAAACGATGCGTGGATATAACGGAAGCAAAAGAGGTATGTAAGGATAGGGATGTATGAAGAGCAATTGTTCATAAGAAGAGGAGTGATGCCTGAAACGAAAGATTTTGGATACTAATGGCCCCACGTGAAGAGATTTTCTTAGTGGATTGTCATAATTATTCCCGTTATTATAATGGCTTGGCGGAGCTCTTTACCTGGGTTGATTGCTAGAGAGATTGATCAAGCGACTAGTGTCGGAACGACGTTGTGAGATTGATCTAAAACCTTTTCCTTCTCCTCCTAAACATTCCGTACCCAAATTTAACATACGATTTCCTTCATCCCCAGTAGTGAAATGAGACCAGGACCGAACGAGTTACGCTTACCCCGAAAGGGATTTGGCTTAATGGTATAATAATAATAAAAAATTAATAGTATTCATAGGCAACCCCGCAGATTGGAACAAATCTTTGCTTAATGTCTCTTCTTTCAAAATTTCTTAAACATCAAAAAGAAATCTACCTTCTTATGAAAATTTTTTTGTGTACCAAAAAAGAACGCCCAAAAATTTCACAAATCAACAATCGACTTCGTTCTTATTTCGATTAATACATAAAAAATAGAATTTCTTCCGTAAAAAGGGGTTTTTCCGCAAAGCTTGTTACTCTTTAGATTATGTTTGCAAAAAAACTTGACAAAATTTTACAAACGGGATTTCCCGACGATTTTCAGTTCCCTTAACGCTTATGGTATTATGCTCAGAAAAATAATGTTGTAAATAATTTTTTATTAACAATCTTAAGAATTAAAAAATTAATTTTACAAAAAATTTAAATAAAATTTTGATTTTGAATAATTATTGTTAAGTAGACAGTCTTTTTCGTTTGTTTTTTTTACAATTTTTATAATACTACATTTTAATACTTACTTAGCATTATTTGCAGTTGATAATAAAATTTCCTTCCGCGTTTTAATCATCAAACATGCAATTCGACTGTGTTGTTTTTTTTTCAAATGCAGTTAATTGTTAAATTAAATACAATTTTTATACTCGAGGTAGATTTTTATGATGAAAACTGCTAATGATTGAAATTTGACTTTCAAAAATATTAAAACGATTTGAAACGCTCAATAACTTTAAATTCAATTTATTGGATTCATTTAAATATAAGGAATTTTAAACAATGTATCTCAACAAAATTTTTTATTTTATCATGTAAAATTATAAATTAACAAATTTTTTATTATCGAGGATAGGTATTACTGTAACTCTATCAATTTCTTATGTGAAGTTAGTGCTGAGGTCGGTTTCCAGATGGAGCTTTCTGTCTCTTTCTGAAACTTCATTTGATGAAGCTCGTTAAAGCATGGGACAGCTGTTCGATATAGCACTATATAGACTTATAGAGTATCGATTTTCGGTGAAATTGATAAGTCTAGTGATCTCAGAAGTACACTGTAAGACACTTTTATGAATTCATTCTCCGAATATTGAGCCCGGATGTGCTAAAACTTCAGATAAAAAACCGTTACATTGTATCATATAGTAAAATCAATTTTAATCATAAAAGAATACATATTTAAATATTTTTTGAGAAGAACATTATCATATTTATTACAATATTGCATTAAATATTCTCTTTCGAAAAGAAACAAATGTGACAGATTTTTAAATTCACAATTACAAGCTTACAATTTAGAAAACTAATTGTTTTAATATTATAAAAATAGGGGGCGCAATATTTTCAGATCAGTACTTCCGGCTGGTTCGCCTTCTCATTTAGCGGCAACTGATGTTATTATCACTGAATAAATGAATGTGATGTAACAAGTCTTAAAGCTCTGTCGTTGTTCGAGTAACCTTGTAACGAAAAGCTTATGTGGAAAAATAAATAAATCATAGATAAATTATTTTGGACACCTTTTGTTGAACTTATCGAAAAGATTACAGAAACTTTCTAGATAGTAGAAATTTTAGATAGTAGAAATTACTGCAATTTTCTACTACAAAGTTCCAGTTCAAGTCCAAAAAATATCCTCTTTTCGAACTTTAAATGCACACCTCTAATATTCACTTCCTTATTTCTCTTATTTCAAAAACCCTTTGTCGATTTCGTTTTATGTCATTTTCTAGATGTATGCCCAAAGGTGGGTAACGAGGTCAAATCAGATCATATAAGGAGAAAATAAAAAAAAAACTTTATCCTTGCACTAGCACGATTTCTTAGACATTTGCAATTAACGTTCACTTTTTTCTGCAGCTAAAGTACCAGAAATGGTTTTTGAAAAATGTTATTGTTCTATCTACTCGGAAGAATGTAAGTGAAACTACTCGGAAAAAAGAGGCTTAGAGTTATTGGCACTTTCAATTTTTAGTAAGGAAATAGGTTGAAATCGTCGAAAATGCTATTTTTATTTTGGATTTTTGCCACTTTTTATGATCATCATGCAAATCATAATCTTTGACCAAAAAAATATCTGAGAACACTGTATTTTGAATTTTTACCAACTTCATTAGATTACTATGCAAATCGTAACTATCACCCAATGGAATAACTGAAAATACTATTTGCATGATCTGATGAACTGTGTTAAGTTACAGGTATATAAACTACTTATCATAATATTTTTTGAGAAAACACGATTGCAAAATTTACCTTTTGAATAAATTGTAACAAATGCTATCGTTTGCTATCGGTAATTGCAATTTTCAGATGCATTTTTTGCCTAATATTCATTTTACCCAAAATCATTTAATCGAATAACAATTTGCTATAATTTTTATTCATCTCAATAGCCAATTTACCTAATTTTTATTTTACCGAATTATAATTTGACATAACTTTTATTTTTCCGAAACACTATGTGCCATAATTTTTATTCTTCTGAATGATCACATAACCTAAAATTCATTTAAACGAAACGCCATTTCTCGTAATCCCCATGTCATCGAAACTGCATGTAACATAAATTTCATTCTTCTTAAAATGGCGTCCGACATTCTTATTGGCTGATTTGATTTTTGCGGCATTATTCAGCCAATCAGAATTCCGAGTGCCGTTTTAAGACGAATGAAATTTATGTTACATGCAGTTTCGATGAAATGGGAATTATGACAAATGGCGTTTCGTTTAAATGAATTTTAGGTTATGTGATCGTTCAGAAGAATAAAAATTATGGCACATAGTGTTTCGGAAAAATAAAAATTATTACAAATGGTAGTTCGGAAAAATAAAATGTATGTAAAATAATAATTTGGCATTACATAAAATAATATCAAATTATAATTTGGTAAAATAAAAATAACGTCAAATGATTATAGGTAGAATAAATATTAGGGAAAATATAATTTATGGAATATTCATGTGCCTCAAAAGGCTTTTTTTATTCAGGATATGATTTTTCTCGACTAGATTTTTATGTTGCAATTGTCCTCGAAAATAATTTAGTTTCTCCCAGTAGACGATGTTTTTTATAAACAGATGTGTAGGTCTCTACTCTCTACACGCATTCACCATCAGTACCACGCGTTTCGTAATAAAAAATCCGCCAAATCTAGAACGCGTCCGGGACGAACGAGTTTCTCGATTCGAACTTCACCTCTCTACTTCTGCCATAAATGATATGTGCCCTAAGAGAGGATGCTTGCCAGAGGTCGAAATTCGAACCCGTGCGCTTCTCCGCGATCCGCCCACGAGAATCGCCAATGGCGTAGCAACCCACGCGACGCACTTTCACGATAAAAGACGCAAAATGTAAATAGATTCTGCGTCGAATTAAACTTTTTGTCCAGCCTGCACTGAAAGTATGCCTTTTCGTGCATGTAAAGTGTGCGCAAAGCGGTTTTTTCCCGCCTGCCAACGAAGCGGGCGCAAAGTAGCTTTTTGCGCCCGCTCATATGATTCCCGGCCGGAAAAGAATACCTTGCGCCCGCTTCACATGGCCTCAAAGGTAAACTTTAGATGCAGATTATGGACAAAATATATCGGGTGTGTCATGGGCGAATAATTAGGCTGGACATCCAAAACTCAGAGCAGATGACGCCACTCGTAAAATCGCCTGGCGACAAAATGTGTTGTTTTTTAGAGGAAATTAGGCGATACGTATTTTTCCGATTTGAGAAAACAATTTTTCCTGCCAAGTTATGAGTATTTAAATTTTGAAGTCTTTAAAAAAAAAACAATTCTTTTTGAAACCACTATAACTTTTGAATTAATTGAGATATTGAAATTTTCTTTCCAACTTCTGGTGAGGCTTAAGATTCTTTTTTCAAATCCGTTACAAAATTGTTAAAAGGTTCAAAATTAATAAAATGGCATCGATTTTTTTGTTGAAAATATTAAAAACCTATTTTCACAAAAAAATCCACCCTTTTATTTGTTTCCATTTTTTGTTGCTAATGTTTTTCTTCTATAAAGAAAAAATCCTGTGAGTTTTTATGCAGGCCAAACCATTTTTGAGGCCACCTCTTACTTTTAAAGTATGTTAGAAAAATGCAAAACTCAATTTCTTGAAAAAAAATCTCGTAGCCACAAAAATGGTTTGGGTCGCATAAAACTCTCGGAATTTCTTTCTTATAGATGTACAAATTAACAAAAAAAAAATGGCAAAAGATAAAAAGGTGGGGCTTATGTGAAAATAATCTTTTTTATATTTTGAAAAAAATCGACGCCATTTTGTTAAATTTAAACAATTTTGAAAAACAAACTTGAAAATTTTAAAATATTGTGTTTTAAAATTTTAATTAAACGAACCAGCTCTCTTCAAATTTGCTACTTTCACTGAGGATGAGTAACTCGTTTTTTTTAATGCATATTTTAATCAGTAAAAATCTACTGCGCATTGCAGTAAAAAATCTCTGAAAGTCCAGCCTTTCTTCACTGATTCCTCAGTAAAAAAAATTAATGAAACTACAATGACTTTTTCTACTATGAAACCAGTGAAACTTGATAGGAATTACTTGAGAGAATATTTAAAAAATTACTGAAATTCTGTGACGCTTACTAAAATTTCTGGAATAGAAAACAGGAAACTACTGAAAATTCAATGATTCACCGATTGTGGCGACCAGAAGTTTACACGTTACTGAATCAAATTGAGAGAGTAAACAATAATTTCGAATTGAAAACAATAAAAAATCATATAAACTGTTGAAAGCGTCGACGATTGAATATAATCAGATTGATGCATTCAAATTGTGTGTATATATATATATATATATATATATATATATATATATATAATGTATGCAAATATAAGGTTAAAAATCAAAAAGTTGGAATTATTCTACTTACTAACACTTTATTTTTTTCAAATTTAATGACAAATATTTATTTTTAATCATTTAAAGTTTTCATATCGGTGAATTGAGACTTATTTTTGTTTTTATTTACAATATAATTAATATATCAAGTAACTTTAAGGTTATTTAATATTGTACTCGGATTAAAAAATAATGGGAATATCGATTATTTTCCTTATTCATTATTTTTGGTAGAAAATTAATCTTCTTGGTTGAAAATTCATCTTTTTGTAAAAATTCAACAACTTAATTGAAACCTTAACTCTTCTGTTGAAAACTTATTTTTTGGTTGACGGTCCATCATTTTAGTTGAAAAATCTCTTTTGCTTGGAAATTGAACTATTTTGTTGAAAACTTGCTTTTTTTTTGTTAAACATTAATTTTTTGGCTGAAAATGTAACCATTTGGTATAAAATTGCACAAAATTGGTGCGATGAAACTAATAAAGAAATAAATAAATAACTAAATAATAGAAAAGGAAAATTATTGGTAGGTATGTTGCCCAGGGGCGCAAGATTAATATTTTTCGTGGGCGCTATTTTCCATAGATACACCACTGGGCATGGAGTATTGAAAAAGTAACTAGGAATTTTTTGTATTACCTCTTTTAAAGTTTCAGTATGGTATATTCCGACAAAACACTCTTGGATCAGATGTAGTGTCCCTTTTTGTACTTTCTCAAATGGATAAAAGTAAATCAAAAACATCATGTTAGATTTTAATTGTAATTTGATGTGAATTTTTAAACCCAAGTTGATAAAAATTGATTATCTAACGTTTTGGTGATTTAACCTTTTCATATCAAAAAGTTTTCAGTTTATAGAATGAGTTTGAAATTTGCCTAAAATGTTTACATTTTTGAGGCGCAAAAAGTTCTTTTGGAAATGTTTTTTCTGTGTCTAATGAAATTGTCCAATTTCCAAGATATTTTAAAAATTTGGTTAGGACGGATTTAATTTGCTGAGTGGTTCAGAAGTGTCATGATAGAATTGACCCACACTTGCACAAAAACATTCCAGGGTATGGCTGTCCGGATCGAAAACTGGTCCTATATGTCGATCTTATCTCCTGAGTAAACATACTTAAATAAGTTTCGATAAGTATAGCGAGGAATTGGTGAAAAGACTGAGAAGGGGAAGAGATTTATTGAAGATCATTCAATCGTTGATGGAAAAAAAAACCAATAAATATATCAGTGGAATCATATTGTATAGTTAAAAAATAAGGCAATATATTTTGTAGGTTGATTTTGAACCAATCTATTCAGACTATTTCATTTTTCAAACTAGAAGAAGATGATAATCCAAACTCACGAACACATTTCTAAAAATTACTGTCTCAAATTTGTGGACAATGTTTAAATAAAATAGATATCTTTTTATACGTAGAGTTAATCAATAATAACCTCAATCAAAGAAATCTTAAGCATTTATAGGAAACCCTACAGATTGGAACAAATCTTTGCTTAATGTATCTCTTTTAAAATTTCTTAAAGATCGAGATAAAATCTACTTTCTTATTAAAATTTTTTTGTGTACTCAAAAAGAACACCCAAAAAGTTCAAATCTTGAAAATAGTCTTTGAGACTACCTGCTTTTGCGGCTCGTTAGAGACAAAGTACTATAAATGTGCAAAACAAAAAGAAAAAAAGAGGGAGAAAAAAGAAAGAGTCATCCAAAACCAACCTCACACTCTTTTTTTTCCGTCTTTTTTATACTATTAGGGACCAACATGCTTCGAAGCCAATTCAGACTTCCTCATCAGGGAATATTTACAGGAAAACAACAGGTACAAAAATGAAGAATTGTTAGATTTGAAAATCATTATGACTTGAAAATAAAACAAAGATACTT
Organism: Melikaiella ostensackeni; assembly: GCA_032362435.1. NCBI lineage: Eukaryota > Metazoa > Arthropoda > Insecta > Hymenoptera > Cynipidae > Melikaiella > Melikaiella ostensackeni. Next base: position 13,281 of record JAUMHM010091440.1, read on the forward strand.
GATAGCAGTTACTGTTTCGGCACATATAGTATTTCATTCACTGATGGAAAATTGATTTTTGACATAGGCGAACTATTCTGAATACATCCCAAAGTCAGATTATTTTACTCTTTAATTGGAAATTGATTTACACATATTCAAAATTATGACACAAAATTAAAGTCACTGTATCCAATTAATAATTACATCCTAAATTTTGTTGTATCTCGCAAGATCTCTCTTTAAATGAATAGCTTTGTTACTTCCTCCCTTTATAAATGGCATTTCCATGAACTCTTGCTTTTTTCGATTTCTCTCATGATACAAAATTTTAACATCGTCCAAATTGAAATCATGCCCATGTGTGAGTCTATGTTTTGTAAGGACCGAGTAATATCTTGCACTTCTATGAAAATTATTTTTATATTCATCTTTTCTTGGTCCAAGTGACCTCCTTGTCTGCCCTATATAAACAGAATCACATTCTCTTCATTTAAATTTGTAAATTACACATCATTTTTCCAGTTTCTCATATTTGTCTTTACCCAATTTTACAATCAAGATGCGTTTGAAAAGAACTCTATATATCGTATGTAAGCCTAATTTTCCTGAAATTGATTTCAAGATACTTGAGATTTTTCCAAAATAAGGTAGGACAACCGCATTGAATCTATTGTGATCTTATACACTGTTTTTGTTCTGGTTATTGTCTTCATTCTTAATTAGAATCATTCTGTTATGCATATGTTTGTCTATAAAAATAATAGGATAATGGTTGAGAGAAAGAATCTGTTTGCAGAATACAATATTCTTTTCATGGAATTTTGAATGATATAATTTAAGAGCTCTATCAATTAAATTCTTTACAACTTCTATTTGGTTTTGAATGGAATGATTAGAATGAAAAGTTAGTGTTCTTCCTGAACAAATAGTTTTTCTCTGCCAATCAGTAATAATATGATTTTTATCAATTTTTATTCAAGTCAAATCAAGAAAATTCAATCTACCTGCTGTTTCAATGTCAGCAGTAAACTGTAATCTTGGATTTAATGTCCTTCTTGAACAAACAGTTTTTCTGTGCCAATCAGTAATAATATGATTTTCATCAGTTTTTATTAAGGTCAAATCAAGAAAATTCAATTCACGTTCTGTTTCAATTTCAAAAGTAAATAGGCAATAAACAGTAATCTTGGATGTATACTATTGAATACATTAAGTAGGATATCTACATTTTGTGCATGTAAATAAAATACAGAATCATCAGCATATCTTGCATAAGAGCCGAATTGAAATTACTTTTGTTGAAAATTTCATTTTCCAAATCTTTCATCACAATTTTAGCAGTAATTGGGGACAAGACTGAGCTTATTGGAGTTCCAAATTTTTGTTTGCAGAAAGTACCATTGAATTTAAAATAAACAGAATTGAAAATATATGCGATAGCATCAAGAAATTGTTTTTTCGCAATCTTAGTATGAAGTTTGATCATATCCCATCTATTTTCGATAGCAAGTTTAACTCTTTCATATGGAATGTTAGAAAACATGGCTATAACGTCAAAAGACACAAAAATGTGATCTATTGGTATTTTAACATTTTCAATTAATTTGAGAAGGGCAGCACTGTTTTTAATTGATCTTGCCGAAAGGGTAACTGATTCTTCGATAATTTTACTAAGAAGCTTTTCTAATTTTCTCGTGGGTGAACCTAATGTCGAAATAACCGGTCGTAAAGGAAATTCTGTTTCATGAACTTTGACCAGGCCGTAGGCTAGAGATAGATCTGTGTGATTTATATCAATGTCGCACTTTTCGATATTGTTTCCCAAACATGTTTGCAGCCTTAATCTCTCTAGAATTTTAAATATGCCTTTTTGAATAATTTTTGTAGGATCATTTGGAATAACTGCAAAACTATTTTTATCATTCAAAACATGCATTATTTTTTTATTATAAACATGTTTTAATATTGCAACCATAATACTCCTTTCATCAGCCTTAGTATTCAGTAATTCAGATTGACATTTAAAAAAAAGTTTTGTTTCAAATAATCCTTCGTTTAATTATTTTCCTAATAAGGTTTGTGGAGCACCATTATTCAAAAAATCATTCGATAAATCCATAAATCTTTCTCTAAATTCTTGTACTTTGTTTTCTGGTAATTTTGAAATATTAGCTTCAATGCCTTTAATGATTTTAAACTTCCTTGTTAATATCAAAAATCTTTTTTGGAAAAACCCCATGAATCTTGCATTTTATCAAAAAATCTTGCTGTAATGCAGCTAATCTCAGTTTTGGATGACTCATTCTTTTTTCTTTCTTTTTATACATTTATTGTACATTTGTCTCTAATGAGTTCAACTGCAAACCAAACAGTCGATTTTTCAATTAAAAAAGATGAATTCTCAACAACACATGTAATATTTAATATTTCAAACAAATACGTTTTTAATTCAAAATCAAACACAGTTAAATTCAACTAAAAAAGACGAATTGTCAACAAAATAGTTAAATCCTCAACCAAAATAGATAAATAAGGTAAAGATAAAAGATCAATTTTCAACTAAGAAGATTAACTTTCTCCCAGAAAGACGATTTTTCAGAAAAATACATACATTTTCAACTAATTAGTCAAATTTTTAGATAAAAAAGATAAGTTTTCAACACAATAGTTAAATTTTCAACAAAAGAGATGAATCTCCAAACAAAAAAATGAATTTTTAAAAAATTAGTTAAATTTTTAACCAAAGAGATAAAGTTTTAACTGAAGAGGTGAATCTTCAACAAAAGAAAATGAATTTTTGACAAAAGGGTTTAACATTCAACCAATAGTTGATTTTTTTACCGAAAAGATGATTTATTAACCAAGAAGATTAATTTTCTACAAAAAAAAAAACAAATTATCAACAAAATACGTAAATTTTCAACCAAATGGTTGAATTTTAAACTAGAAAAGATAAATTTTCACAAAAACGGAATAGTTAAATTTTCGATTAAAAAATTTAATTTTCAACCAAAAATTAAACGAATTTTAAACACAATAGTTAAATTTTCAACAAAAGAAATGAATCTTTAACCAACAAAAAAATGAATTCTTAACAAAGCAGTTCAACTTTCAACCAAGTACATAGTTAAATATTTGACCAAAGAAGATGAATTTTTATGAAAATAGTTGAATTTTCAAAAAGAAAAAAGAAAAAAATTTCAATTTAGAATTACAATTAAAATTGGAAAAATAGAATAAACCTATAAAATAGAATTTTTAACTAAACGAAACGAATTCCGAACCAAAAATTTTCTATAAAAAAAAAACTTTTGACCAAAAATAGTTGGATTTTCTCATTGGGTTCTATTAATTCAACTGGAATTTGAGCGAAAAAACGAGAAAATAGTTAAAGAGGAGATGTTTCTTGAAATCAAGCGAAAAAAGGAGAATCCTTTAAAAAAAGGGAATTACAGAAGAAATTATTGATAGAATGCAAGTTTCATGTTTTTTTTTCTCAAAAAAGATATTTCATATTAACAAGAAAATATGTTTTGACTTTAACAAAAAAAGATAACAAAGGAACTTTGAATGAGAATATCAATAAATTAAATAAATCAATTTGAATTTAGTTGAAAAAAGCGTCCATGCACATATACACAATTAATGTATTTTTCATTATACATAAATGTAGTTATCCTGTAAATTACCCCTGATGACGAAGTCTAAATTGGCTACATAGATCATTTGAAAATCGATCATTTAAAAATTTTTTTAATAGAGAATAAGCAATTCCAAGCACTCGTAAAATTCATCTGTTCGAAGAATGCTAATAGATTTTGGGAACCTATACAGTAAGTCTTAGCCCCAAATATCAAGATTCAGAATTTAGTGCAAAGAGACAATAATAAGAAATTAAAATATTTTTACATTCAATTATGAAAATCAATTTTAGAAAAGAAAAATAAAACCAACAAAATTTAAAAAATTTTGAAAAATAATTGAATTGTTTGTTCAATTAGTGTTGTGGTGAAGTGTTTGCAAAACATTGGATTACAATTTTTTGGATTTTATACGCAGGAGATTATATAACAAATTATTTTATCTATTCTTATTTTCCTGATTTTGTTAATTTTGTCTTCAGTGTAATTGATAAAAATTTGGTGGAATGTGATTTTTTTATTTTGATAAGAAAATGGAAAGATTGACCAAACAACATTTGATAATAAAAAATGTTTCATTTATACTTTTAGTTTGGTCCCCAATAGTATAAAAAAGACGGAAAGAAGAAAGAGTGTGAGGTTGATTTTGGTTGACTCTTTCTTTTTCTCCCTATTTTTTTGTTTCTTTGTACATTTATTGTACATTTGTCTCTAATGCGCCGGAAAAGCGGGTAGTCTGAAAGTCTAATTTTGATTTGTGAATTTTTTGAGTATTGCTTTTTCAGTACACAATAAATTTTAATAAGAAAGTTTATTTCATTTCGATCTTTAAGAAATTTTAGAAGAGAGACATTAAGTAAGGATTTGTTCCAATCTGCAGGGTTGCCTGTGAATACTTAAGATTTCTCTCAATTGACGTATTAATGGTTAACTCAATTTACCTAAAGATATCTTTTTTACTTAAATATAGTTTACAAATTTGAGGAAGTTAGCAATTTTTTAGAAATGTGTTATTGGTTTGGATTACTAACTTTTCTTTTTTGAAAAATGGAATAATCTGGATAGATTGGTCCCAAATCAACATAAAAGGCTAAAAGTGATAATTTTTTCTACTAATCTCAGAACTTTCACATATCCGCTTAATTAGTCTCAACCATATCTGTTTTCTGTACCGCAAGAATCCCCGTCACTTCCGGTTTGCCGTGAAATTCCGTGCATTTCTTATCTCTGTCTTTCGCAGTTATCCACTTCTCATTAAATCCGCTATAATACATGCGTACATTAAATCCATATATAGAGTATAGAGTACACTCTCAAAAATTTTTGTTGGAACTTTACATGAAACGTATTGGAAGTTTATTTCCAAGACGCAAGGTGATGTTCCAATACAGGATACTGTAGTTTCCAAATGCAGGTATTGTAATATTGCCACACACGTAATGCAATGTTGCGGAAGAAAGATTAAAAAAAGAAAACGAAAATCGTAGGCACGGAGAATCGAACCCTAACCGCCAAGCTCTAAGTCGAGCACATTAAGCACTAGAATAGCAAGGTTTCATTTTACTTAAATAGAGAGTCACTTTTCCGCTAGACGGGATAAAGTGAGTGTAAGACAAAATTACAATACCGGTATTGTAGCGTGAAATTGCAGTACTTGTATGGTAACTAGCGCGTATTCTTTGAAATTACAATTATCGTATTGCAATTTCACTTTTCAATACCGGTATTCTAATTTTGCTTTGGGGGCCGTCCATAATCTACGTTACCAATTTGAGGGTTGGGAAGGAGTTCGCGTCAAAAGCTATGATTGGTCACATGAAGGGGGGGGGGGTACAGTGGAAGTAACTTTACAAGCTTAGATAAGGTTTGCATGTTTCCCGATGATAAATTTTAACAAAGTTTGCGAATTTTTTTGAAGTCGGCCCTGCGACGGTACGCTTAAATAATAACTTGATAAATTTGACAATCACTTTTATATTTCAGACTACACTCTCTTTCCCCTATACCCCGTTTAGCCTTCTCAAAAAATTCTTCTTTTTTCCTGTTTTCAAAAAACTTACCCACTTTCCCTTTTTCTCGCTTTTCTTACTTAAATACAAACTGTTTCGTAGAAAATTTGATTATTTTGTTGAAAATGGGACTATTTTGTTAAGAAGTCAAATTTTTTGGTCAAAACTTTCACTACTTGGTTGAAAATTAAACTACTTTGTCAAAAATTCATTTTTTTTTGTTTGAAGATTTATCTCTTTGGTAGAAAATTTAACTATTGTGTTGAGAATTCGTTCCATTTTTGGTTGAAATTTTTTTAAGTTGAAAATTCAGCTGTTTGGTTGAGAATTCAAGTATTTTGTTCATAGTTCGTCTTTTTGACAGAAAATTGATCTTTTTAGTTAAAAATAATCTTTTCGGTTGAAAATTCAATTACTTGATTTAATGTTGAACTCTTTTGTTGAAATTTCATTTTTTTCGAAGATTCATCATTTTAGTTAAAACTTCATCTCTTTCGTCGAAATTTTAACTATTTTGTTAAAAACTCATTTTTTGGTTGAAAATTTAACTATTGTGTTATCAATTCATCTCATTTTTTGTTGAAACTTATTTTTTTAAATCGAAAATATAACTATTTCACTTTTGGTTAAAAATTTATTTTTTTTCGCTTAAAAATTCAACTATTTGGTTGAAAATTCATGCATTTTGTTGAAAAATCGTCTTTTTTGCTAGAAAGTTAAACTTCCTGGTTGAAAATGCAACTATGTGGTCGAAAATTGACCTGTTTCGGTTAAGCATTTAGCTACATGTTTTATTGAAAATTCGTCTTTTCGGCTTGAAAATTCTACATTTGGTAGAGAATTAAACTCTTGGATTGAAAATTAACTTTTTTGTTAAAAGTTCATGTGTTTGGTTGAAAATTCAACTAACATAGTAGAAAGTTCAGCTATTAGTTAAAAATTAAACTATTTATTTAAATATTGAACTATTTGGTAAAAAAATAGGTTTTATTACTGAAAAATCATATTTTCGGGTTGAAAATTCAATTGTTTTGTAAAAAATTCGTCTTTTTTACTTGAAAATTCAACATTCGGTAGAAAATTAAATTATTTGGTTCAAAATGAGTTTTTGTATTGAAATTTTACATTTCTGGTTGAAAATGTAACTACTTCAGTAGAAAATTCATCTACTCGTTTAAAATTTAAACATTGTATTTAAATATTGAACAATTCGGGTCAAAATTAACTTTCTTATTCAAAAATAATATTTTTGGATTGAAAATTCAACTGTTTGGTGAAAAATCGTATTTTTTGCTTGAAAATTCAACATTTGGTAAGAAATTAAAATATTTGGTTGAAAAATACCTTTTTTGTTGAAAATTCATATTTTTGCTTGAAAATTCAACTATTTTGGTAGAAAAATCAACTATTTGGTTACAAATCGAACTATTTATTCGAATATTGAACTATTTTATTGAAAATTAAAGTATTTTGTTGAAAATTCTTTTTTGGTAGATCATCAATCTTCTTAGTAGAAAATTGATTTTGTTGGTTACAAATTGAACTATTCGGTTGAGAGTTGAACTACTTTCTTAAAAATTCATTTTTCCAAAGATTCACCTCTTTGTTGGAAAATTTAACTCTTCTGTAGAAAATTGATTTTTTATTTGGTTAAATATTAACTTCTTATCTGAAAATTTAACTATTCCATTTATGGTTGAAAATTTATCGTGTATGAGTTGAAAATTCAATTTGGTAGAAAATTCACGTATGTATATTGTTGAAAATTCGTCTTTTTGGATAGAAAAGAAATCTTGTTTGTTGAATATTCATCTATTTGTTTGAGGATTCAATTATTTTGTCAAAAATTTGTCATTTTCGTTTAATTCAACTGATTAAAAATTTGTTTTTTTTTTTGTTGGAAAGTAATTTTTAAAACTTAAAATTTAACCATTCCATTTCTGTTTGAAATTTTGTTTTTTAGTTGACAATTCAACTATTTAGTTGAAGATTCATTTTTTTTTTTAAATTCTCTCTTGGTAGAAAATTAATCTTCTTGGTTGAAAATTCATCTTCACAGGCTAAAAATTCAGCTGTTTTGGTTAAAAATTCGACTTTTTTATTGAAAGTTTATTTATTTTGTTGAAAATTCAACTATTTCAATATAGACATTTTTTTGGTCGAAAATTTAACTGCTTTGTTGAAGATTCGTCCTTTCACATGGAAAATTTAATTATTTGGTTCTTCATGCAACTATTTGATTAAAAGTTAATTTTTTTGTTGAAAATTCTTCCCTTTAGGTTGAAAAATCATCTCTAATAATAGAAAATCCTTTTTGGTCACTTGGGCATATTTGAAAATGAGCACACTAGAAACGCGGAAAAACATTTTTGAAACATTTTCTCGAACATTTTTTATTTAATTAAAGAAAATAAAAATTGTTTCTTTTTTACTTTTCAAGCCTGCCATTTAGTGAAAAAAAAAAATAATTTTACAGAAAATGGTCCACGTCGAGGCAATAACTCATTAAAAATTATGTCCAGCAGTACTGATTTAATGAAACGAAAATTTAAATTGTTATAAATAAATTAGTGAACCAAAGTTATATCTTCTTTATCTGCCACACTTAAATGCATTAAACCAATATTTTCAGGAGGAAACGGAAATTAAATAATGTGAACTTAAGATTAGAAGACGCTAAACATAAAATCCTAATTTTTTATAACAATTTAATAAATAAATACGAAATTCAAGCATTTTTAATCTGTATAACAGCAAGACACATTGGCAACATACTAATTATTGATTCTGCTGAAGAAACGAAACGTATCTTCTCAAAAATGGCCAAATAATGCATTTGTTTATTTAATTTGTTTAAATAATACATGGCTGTTGTTCCAGTGCAAACAATCACAGCAGAAGGTCATTGGTGAAATGTTTGTGGTTAATTCTGTTGGAGAAGCAAAATATATCTAATCAAAAATGCCTTAATTTTCGTATTTGTTTATTAAATTTTTATAAAAAATCAGGAATCGATGTTCAACGTCTTCTTATTTAAAGTTAATATTATATCATGCTTCATTTTCTCCTGAAAATATCGGCTTAATGCATTCAAATGTGGCGAATAAAGAAGATATAAATTTTGTTCACTAATTTGTTTATAACAACTGAAATTTTTGTTTTATTAAATTAATACTGCTGGCCATTATTTTTAATGAGTTTTTTCCTCGACGTGGACCATTTTCGGTGAAATAATTTTTCTTTTACTATATGACAGTCTTGAAAAGTCAAAACAATTTTTTTTTCATTTTATTTATTAAATAAAAAAATGTTGAGAAAATTTTTCGAAAATGTCCTCCGTTGTAACGATGCGAAATTTAATGCACTTTAATTTAAAGAAAAAACGTCCAGTTCGGATGAGCGGTTTAGTATGAAAATTGATTTTTCCACAGACGCTTTTTTGCCCCACTGTGCGACGGGGGAGGGGGTCAAAAATAGCCTAAAATTGGTTACGTATTTTATGGACAGCCCCTTACACCCGTACTGTCAAAGTCTTGTAAAATCCTAAACATTTTTAACCGTTTATAGAGAATTGCTACCAAACGGGTTTAAAAAGTCGTTGCGAATGTGACTCATCCGAAACATTATCATTTTGTCAGACTACGAGCTTCAATTCCAAGACCCGGCAGCCAAGACAGCCTATACTTCGATCGCTACCGGAAAACTTTCCTGGAAATCCGTTCAATGAATCACCCACTCTCAAGATCCAAGGTCACTTCACTGGTCCACGCGACTATTCTCTAACAACTATTTGTTCCATCTCTATCATGACATATCCGCGAGAGATGGAGGAATCATGTTTTTTTTTCTGCAGGGCCGACGGAGTACAACCTTAGCGGAAGTTTCGGATAGGAATTCATTCCGATTCATTAAGGATTATTCTGAAATCAATATACGAACCAATCCGAACCAATCCGAAGAAAGTTCTCAGTTTCGTTCGAACCAAATCGGTTCGAAATTAATCCGACTCAATTCAATTCAACCCGAATTTCTAATTCGAAACAATCCGAACCACAATTTCAATTCGAATGAATCCGAATCAAACCAAACTCGAATTCATCTAAACCGATTTTCAATCCGAATGAATCCGAGTGCGGATTCATTCGGATTGAAAATCGGTTTAAATCAATCCGAGTTCGGATTAATTCGGATTGATTCGGATTAGAAGTTCGGATTGAATCGGATTGAGGCGGATTAAGTTTCAACCGATTTGGATCGAACTGAATTTTCAATCCGAATGAATCCGAGTTTGGATTAATTCGGATTCATTCGTATTAAAAATTTGGTTCGGATTGCTTCGGATTAGAAGTTTGGATTATATCGGATTGAAAATTTGGATCGTATTGATTCGGATTAGAAGTTCGGATTGCTTAGGATTGAGTCGGATTAAGGTTTAACTGATTTGGATCGAACGAAATTGCGAACTTTTTTCTGATTCGGATTGTTTCCGAACTCGCATTGATATATACTGAATTTTTAATCCTAATGAATCCGAGTTCGGATTGAATCGGATTCATTCGGGTAGAAAATCGATTCGGACAGATAATCGATTCGTTTGAAAATCGGTTTAGATCAGTCCGAGTTCGGATTAATTCGGATTGATTCGGATTGAAAATTTGGTTCGGATTGATTCTGATTTGAAGTTCGGATTGAATCGGATTGAGTTGGATTAAGTCTTAACCGATTTGGATCGAACGAAATTCGGAACTTTTCTCGGACTGATTCGGATACAGATTTCGGAATAATTCGGATTGGTTCGGAATGAATTCCTATCCGAAACTTTTCCCAGCGAATTTTTCAGTGTATGGAGTTTCTTGTTTGACCGGCGGTGAAAGGGGGGGGGATAACCATTTTTCGACGAAAATTAATAATAATAATCTTCCTATTCATTAATTCACTTTGTCCACATTGAAGCTCTTCTGTTTCTGCTCGCTTTTCGCGTGTTTAACCAAAAGAAAAAGAGTAAATTTCTACCAAAAGAGAAAAATTTTCAAACTCAAAAGACGAATTTTTATCCAAAATAGATCTTTCAGTCAAGAATGAAAGAAAAAGTCAACCAAATTCTTGAATTTTCAAACCAAAGGACGAATTTTCAACCCAAGAATATGAATTTTTAACACAAAAAGTTAATTTTCAACAAAATACGTAAATCCTCAACTAAAACAGATCAATTTTCTGTCAAACAGTTGCATTTTCAAACAAAAAGGTGAAATTTTCTACAAAAAAAAGAGATGAATTTTCAAACCATAAAGTGAATTTGCAACTAAAAATAATTTTTCAGTCATGAAAGAATTTTCAACTAAAAAAAATTAATTTTCAACTAGTAACGGAATAGTTAAATTTTCAGGTAAAAAAAATTATTTTCAAACAACATAATAATGAATTAGCAACAAAATGGTTAAATTTTCAACAAAAGAGATGAATTTTCAACTAAAATGATGAATCTTCAACCAAAAAAAAAAGAAAAAATGAATTTTTAACTAAGTAGTTCAACTTTCAACCAAGTAGTTGTATTTTTAACCAAAAAATTCACTTTTTACCGAAAGAGGTGAATTTTTAAACCAAAAAGACGAATGTTTAACAAAATGGTTAAATTCTCAACCAGAGCAGATCAATTTTCAACCAAAAAAGATTAAATTTCTACCATTAAACATGAATTTTCAAATCAAAAACGCGAATTTTCGAAAAAAGCTGAATATTCAACCCAGAAAGATTTTTTAGTTGTTAAAGAAAAAAAATGTCCATCAAAATGTTGAGTTTTCAATCAAAATAATTAAATTTTGAAGCACATAATGAAATTTTTAGCCTTTTAAAAATTGATTCTCAGCCAAAAATATAATAGCAGACTTTAAAAAAAAAGAACTAACTTTCAACGAAAAGTAGTTGGATATTATTATTGGGTTCTATTAACAAATATTTAATGTATAATATTTTTAATGAAATATTTTTTAATTGTCCGATTCTTTGTTGAACATTTAAGAAAATGAATAATTTAAAATTGAAAAATATTTGATTGGAAGATTTCAAGAATGAATAATAATTCTAAATGAACTGTTAAAAATTACACGATTTAAAATTCAAAATCTGTTTTTCATCTAAAATAAATTCGCTTTGAAGATTGTTAGAATAATTCAATTTCAAAGGTTTATGATAAAAAAATTCCATTTTGAACGGTGATTTTATTTTTTGATCTCAGGAAAATTTGTCCAATCAATTTCAATTTTTTTTTTTTAGATAATAGCAATATACAATTCTAGAATTTCAGAAGCCTTGCATTTGAAACATTCGTCTACTTTTTAGGCCTCATTTTTACCCGAACTTTTCCAATGGATTAAAAGAAAACTACTCAAGATTTTTCAATGCGGTTTTTTGCTAGTTGTAGGTTTATTCTTGAAAAATTATACATATATATTCATATTCGATTATTTCCACCCCCTTGGCTAAAACACGTGGTTGTCCGGGCTTCCGTCGAAATCGTATAGACAGATGGTGTGACCGACTTTGCGAGTTTAGAGTGTCTGAAAATTGAACAACCAAACATTTTTTTATTTGTTATTACTTCGATCAAAAGTTGACACAAGCTTTTTGAATTATTTTGTTTTTTTTCAAAATGGCGGACGTTTAAATAAAAAGTATCGTTTTTGTCATGGATTTTCACCACTATTTATTTATTTAATTACTTAACTAAACAAAATATCGCAAAAAGCTTGTGTCAACTTTTGGCGACATGTTTGCTGAAAAAAACAAAAAAAAGTTTTTCTTAATATCTGCAGTCCTTCTTGGTAAAACTGGTTACCCCACCTTAAAAACACAAGTTTTGGGAAATCGACTTTAAAGATTGACGATGTTATAAAATGTTGATAAATCAACTCACCATTTAATCGGCGATACCAGGTCCATACAATTCTCCTTCCTCGTCGAAAATGAGTTCCCGTCGCGCCACCAGGTCCTCTCTCTGCTCAATTCGAGCCAATTTTGCTGCTGGAGTCACCCTTTGCTCCGAGAGGGAGATACGCTGTCCGTCTTGTTGCGCTGAGTAGTCGTACGATATGCATCCCACAGTCACTCCCAAGGCGTTCATTGTTTTCAGAAATGCAGAAAAACCTTCATTGAATTTCATAACTGACATATGCGTGGCAAAATCGACAACCTGTTTGCCGGAATTCAAATGTTTGGGCGCGATCAACCAAATGCAATTGTTTACTGACTCATTACTATTTTGAGTGTGCGCCCCTAAACAACGTTGCAGTAAATCAACTGACGATAAATCTTCATAAATGGGAGTGATGGCTTTTGCGACTTCAGAATTCAATGGATCACGTTTATGTTTGAAAGTAGATAAGGTATCGTTAGCTTCCGCCTGACGCCATTTGCACCAACTTTCTTCGCCCGGTGGGCACATTTCGTGCTTCGGCTCTTTATCAGTCGAGGTACAGTGAGATAATGTTGCCCAAACCGCTTTTTTCATCTTTTCTACGGAATCAGAATTCCTCCGAATTGCTAAGCCATAGAATTTTGTGAGTTCCCCGATCACCTTATCTGTCAATTTTCCTTTGCTTTTTCCGCCAAGTTTTTTTGCTTTTTTTGCGTTTCGAAGTCTCGTTCCCAT